>OZ012735.1:449965371-450214386 GCA_963859935.3 Lathyrus sativus
AGTCGTTAGTCAGAACAAGGCGGTTCAAGACACTCAAAGTTTAAAATAAAAGTTTATTGCCAAAATAAATGATTCACAAAGATCTTTAGGAGTCAGGTTACGCAACCTTGCTGTAGTATACTTTCATAATAACCTTGCTTCAATTAGGTCTTTTGAGGGTTGTAATGTGGCCTGGTTCACGGTTTATGAAACAAAAGATAAAGGCTCAAAATTTATTTGTACCCGCCCAATCTACGTGATGATCTTCAGTCATATGCTCAGTTAACTCATACTATGCATTCAGGTTCCCATAAGTTAGGGATTTCATTGATCGTAGCAATGATGACTCAGAAGTCAAAGGGACCTATGAAAAGGCAGCCACTACCCCCCTATAACATTTGATTGTTTTGACATTGAGGATTTTCAAGATAAGGATTTAAAAATCTCTTTGTATTATCCCTAAATTTTGCCTGAACTGTTTATTTTAGAGTTTACAGTCAGCGGGATGCCCCAGTTTTGCCTAAGTCTCCTTCATAGGTTTTGACTTAGCGGGCTTCTTTTGATTTTTTTTATATTATTTTTTTTTTTGTGTGAAGGAAAGTGACTGTTTGATTTTAATGATTACGGTGAACCATCATCGACCTTTTGATTAGAAAACATCTTCGACACTTGTTTGACGTGTGCGAAGGAAAATTTGTTAATGAAAGGTGTATCGTATGAACACACAACCAAGTTAACTGAGAACTACCCATCCCAAGGTTAAAATTGTGGGTTTTTTGTAACGAAAGAAACTCCAACTTCTAGGCTCGAAGGGGGTAACGAGGGATTAACTTCCTTATTTATCCAGTGTTTGGGAATTGAAACAATGTCTTACATCGTCAACAAGGTTTGATTGAAAGCATACTGACAGCAATTATGGGTATAACGTTTTCGTCATCCTCCCTCCGATCTTAGCATATCAAAATTTTGGACAAGAAGTAAACATTTGAAAAATAAAGCATAAAGATGCAAATAAATGGACGAAAATGAATTGAATCAAAAGTCGCAATGCTTATTTCATTAATGAAAGTACAAACATAATTAAAAGCAAACAACTTAAACAAAATAAGGAAAGTGCAAACAACGAGAAACAAAAGGCCTAGTGACAAAACTTCATTTCTGATGTACTGGCAAGGGATTTTTCTGAACATCCGGATGACTGTCTGTAAAATCAAGTATTCCAGTTCTAACCAATTCACATACTCTAGCCTTCAATGCAAAACAATGCTCCAAGTCATGGCCTGGGGCACCCTCATGGGAAGCACAATGGAGATCAGCCCTAAATCCAGCCGGAGGATTAAGAGGAGGTGGTAAAGCCTTTGTAGTAATCAGTCCTTGCCGGACTAAGTCAGGATATAGCTCTGTGTAAGTCATGAGAATAGGATCAAAGTGACTCCTGTTCCATTTCTGGTCTGATATCTGTGTCGAGGAATCAGCTTGACGACTCAAAGGTACACTAGAAGACGATAGGACCAAGAAGGAGAAACTGGGGGATAAATGCAATGCAAAAATGTGATGCTAATGCCATGCAATGGTTCCAAGAATTTCAACGGTCGATTGCAAATATTCCCTTTTAGGAAGGCTGGAAAAATTTATAGACTTTGAAATGTAGGGCTTCTTGAATTTGCAAGGGACTGTTGAATTCCTTGAAACTAGAAATGATATGATGCTTTATGGATGCAAAGCACAAACGCACATAAGCAAACAAAGGTCCTAATTTTAGAGGAACAATGAATGGAGTCAAGGTCTACCCTTCCCAAAGTGGTGTGTACTATAGATTAATTGTACCTACAGAACAAGGGTTCTAAAAAGTGCCCAAAGTCATCAGCCCATCTTTTGGATATTATCAACTTCTCGACTGACTCAAGGGTCGATAATATTCTCAAGAGAACCTCGTTCGAGTGTAGTATCGCGTAGCAACCATTGTAGGACTACTCCCACATAGTTCCCACACTACGTCCTAGATAAGGCCAAGATGGTGTAAAGGTACTACGGTTCCCAGTATCACAGACTCCAATCGATAATGGTAAAAGTTTTCATGACTACACTCGATCAACTGAACCATTTTCAAAAGGGTCTCAACTGAGCGGTGATTCTCGATTTAGCTTAGTCGGGACTCACTCCCTATAAGCCTCGTCGAATATATCGCCATCCTATAATAATGTCACTCAAGTCCGGGTGTAGGACTTATCTCACAACACAGTAATTCCCAAGCAAGGTACCCCTGAACAATATATATACAAATGAGCAAAAATATTAATGAAACAAATATATAATGAAAAATAAACAAAATGGGGATAACCCTCAAAAGTTAGGACTCCCCAGTGAAGTCGCCATTTTCTGTTGCGGTGAAATTTGGATGTCAAGCTATTGATTAACTTGAATCTTAATTCATTTACAACCGGTCTTTGATTTATCCGAAGGAAAGGTTAAAGAAAGGAAAAACCTAAAAGGGAGAGATCTAAGGTTCGGGGGTTGGTTAAATTTAGGGAAGGTATTAGCACCCTAAACTTCCGTAGTACTCTACGGGAACCTTTTGTTTATTTTTTTTTATTTATTTCATTAATTATTTTGCTTAAGGGTATATACAAAGGATTGAAAATTAAAAAAGACCTAGGGGTTAATTCTAAGTTTACTCGGCAAGACATCGCATCTTGTGCCTACATATCCTTACGGGAATGGAATCAGAGTAACTGTAGTTCCCCTTAAAAGGGAGGTTAGAGACTTCTTGACTGTGGTCAAGGTCTCAAGGGGAATAAACGCATCTTAAGGACACGCTTACATGGAGTCTTAAACTCCGATCTCTATGTTATAAATTGTTAGGTGCATTAGGGTTAGGTTAGGGATTCCGCGGCGGGAAACCCTAAAATGAGTGTGGCGACTCTTTGACCTAAAGCTAGGGGTAGTTTTGTAATTTTGTCCACGGCGAGACATTTGTGAAAAGTTAGGGTTTGTAAGGGTTTGAAGTTTTGAAGACTATTGGCGTGGCGGCCAAACGGCTAGACCTAATCCTTCGGAGGGATAAAACTGTAAAAAATGTGAAAATATGACAAATCATTATATGGAGGAGTAATTAAGGTACAAAAATAAGAAAAGTAATAAAGGCAGAGGGTATAAAGAAACAAAGAAACATTTCTGAAAACATGAAGAATATGAAAATATGTAATGACACTTAGAATGAAGTGAGGGAGGAAAATAGTGTGGGGCTGTGGCCACCACAAGCACATCTCAACCTCGAGCATGCACATGAAATGCCAAAAGAAAGAAAAGTAATAAAAGGGTACATAAAATGACACGACAAACATCAAACATCAGGAGTTCCTTACGAAAAGGTTTTAATTTTTTAATATTTTAATTATAAAAAAAAGGTTTTAATTTTTTAATATTTTAATTGTAAAAAAAAGGTTTTAATTTTTTAATAAAAAATATTTAAGTTAAAAATTATAAAAAAAAATTAAGTTTAAATTATAAAAAAAAAATTTTTGGGGGAAAAGTCTTTTCAGTTTTTTTTTAGAACAAAAAAGGCTTTTCATCCCAAAAAAAGGCTTTTCAGTTTTTTGGGAAAAGGCTTTTCTGTTTTTTTGGGAAAAGGTTTTTGGGAACAAAAAGGTTTTTTTTCTTCGGAACAAAAAGGCTTTTCAGTTTTTAAAAAAGGTCTTACTAAAAAAAGGTTTTAATAATAAAAAAAAAAAGGGTTTTGATTTAAAAAAAAGGTTTTGTTAAAAAAGGGTTTTGATATTAAAATCTACGGACCTAAACACACATGGAGATTAACATGGCAAAATATGCACATAAACATGAAAAAGCAAAAGGTTTAGTAATTTAACGGACCTAAACACATTAACATGGCAAAATATGCACATAAACATGAAAAGGCAAAAGATTTAGTAATTTAACCTACGAAGCGGAGGTTTGCTTCGGTAAATGTGAAAAAGGTTTGAATAAGGGAACACTGGAGAGCTCCAATCCTTCTAACGAGTTGTGGGAACGACCGCCTTTCTTCTCTGGGGATCTCCTTTGTTTCTCCCTCTCTCTCTCCTCTGAAGAAAACCTTCTGACCCCCTTTTCAACAAGGCAACACATGTATATATAGGGAACAAATTGGGGTTAACACCAAATTGTCAATAATGTCCCTAAAGCCCATTTTAAAGCCCAAACTAAATAATTAGTTAAGAAAAAATAAAATTTAAATAATTTAAAATAATTAAAATAAACTTAAAATAAAAACCAATAATCCTATTGATTCCTAAAATCAAAAATATTATAAAAAGAACAAAATTTTTTCTAATATTTTTTATTTTATGATTTTTTGGATATTTTTATGAATAATTTAGAAAAAAGTGAAAAAAAATAATATTTTAAAAAATGATTTAATTAAAATACGAAAATAATAATTAAAAAACTATTTTTGTTATTTTTTAATGAAAGATAGAAAAATTTAGAGTAAAAATAATAAAAAAACAAAAAGTGACAAAGGCGAGATTCGAACTCCCAACCTCTCACACTCACAACTCCTTACACATGTCCTCTTGCCAATTGTACCATTTTTACTTTTTAGAAAAAAAATGCATGTCATATGATATTTACCTGCAAAAAGTCAAACGACTACACAAATTTGTTAGTAATTGATTAAATGCAATAAAAATGCAATGAAATGCGACGACAAATCTTAGGGTAAAATTTGGGATATTACACTCGCCGTCAGGCATCTATTAAACAAATAGGCATCGAACCCGAAGGTCGGGTCAACATGAAGTTGAGAGGAACATTTGACTTCACTGTCAAGCATCTGTTAAACAAACAAGCATCAAATCCGAAGGTCGGCTCAACCCGAAGATGAGAAGATCATCTGACCTCACCGTCAGGCATCTGTTAAACAAACATGCATCGAACCCGAAGGGCGGGTCAACCTGAAGTTGATAAGAACATCTGACCTCACCGTCAATCATCTGTTAAACAAACAGACATCGAACCCGAAGGTCGGCTCAACATGAAGTTGAGAGGAATATGTTACTTCACTATTAAGCATCTGTTAAACAAACAGGTATCGAACCCGAAGGCCGGCTCAACACGAAGTTAAGAGGAACATCTGACTTCGCCGTCAAGCATCAATTAAACAAACAGGCATCGAACCCGAAGGCCGATACAACACGAAGTTGAGAAGAACATCTGACCTCGTCGTCAGCCACCTGTTTAACAAATAGGCATCGAACCCGAAGGTCGGCTCAACATGAAGTTGAGAGGAATATTTGACTTCACTGTCAAGCATCTGTTAAACAAACAGGCATCAAATCCAAAGGCCGGCTCAACCCGAAGTTGAGAAGAACATCTGACCTCACCATCATGCATCTGTTAAACAAACATGCATCGAACCCGAAGAGCGGGTCAACCCGAAGTTGATAAGAACATCTGACCTCACCGTCAGGCATCTGTTTAACAAATAGATATCGAACCCGAAGGTCGGCTCAACATGAAGTTGAGAGGAATATTTGACTTCACTGTCAAGAATCTGTTAAACAAGAAGGCATCAAATCCGAAGGCCGGCTCAACGTGAAGTTGAGAGGAACATCTGACCTCGCCGTCAGGCATCTGTTAAATAAACATGCATCGAACCTGAAGGTCGGCTCAACATGAAGTTGAGAGGAACATTAGAGTTCACTGCCAAGCATCTGTTAAACAAACAGGCATCAAATCCGAAGGCCGACTCAACCCGAAGTTGAGAAGAATATTTGACCTCACTGTCAGACATCTGTTAAACAAACAGGCATCGAACCTGACGGGCGGATCAACCCGAAGTTGATAAAAACGTTAGGCCTCTCCGTCAGGCATCTGTTAAACAAACAGGCATCGAACCCGAAGGCCGGCTCAACCCGTAGTTGAGAAGAACATTTGACATCACCGTCAAGCACCTGTTAAATAAACAGGCATCGAACCCGAAGGTTGTCTCAATCCTTAATTGAGAAGAACATCTGACCTCGACGTCAAACATCTCTTAAACAAACAGGAATCGTACCCGAAGGCCGGCTCAACTTGAAGTTGAGAGGAACATCTGACCTCCCCATCAGGCATTAGTTAAACAAACAAGCATCAAATCCGAAGGCCGACTCAACCCGAAGTTGAGAAGAACATCTGACCTCGCTGCCAGGCATTAGTTAAACAAACAGGAATCGAACCCGAAGGCCGGCTGAACCCGAAGTTGAGAAGAACATCTGACCTAGCCACCAGACATCTGTTAAACAAACAGGCATCGAACCCAAAGGCCGGCTCAACCCGAAGTTGCGAAGAACATCTGACCTCGCTGTCAGGCATCTGTTAAACAAAAAGGTGTGGAACCCGAAGGCCAGCTCAACCCGAAATTGAGAAGAACATCTCACCTCGCCGTCAAGCATCTGTTAAACGAAAAGGCATCGAACTTGAAGGTTGGCTCAACATGAAGTTGAGAGGAACATTTGACTTCACTGTCAAGCATCTATTAAACAAACAGGCATCAAATCTGAAGGCCGGCTCAACCCGAAGTTGAGAAGAACATCTGACTTCACCGTCAAGCATCTGTTAAACAAACATGCATCGAACCCAAAAGGCGGCTCAACCCGAAGTTGATAAGAACATTAGACCTCGCTGTCAGGCATCTCTTAAACAAACAGGCATCGAACCCGAAGGTCGGCTCAACACGAAGTTGAGAGAAACATCTGACCTCGCCGTCAGGCATCTATTAAACAAACAGGCATCAATCATGAAGGTCGGCTCAACATGAAGTTGAGAGGAATATTTGACTTCACTGTCAAGCATCTGTTAAACAAACAGGCATCAAATCCGAAGGCCGGCTCAACCCGAAGTTGAGAAGAACATCTGACCTCACCATCATGCATCTGTTAAACAAACATGCATCGAACCCGAAGAGCGGGTCAACCCGAAGTTGATAAGAACATCTGACCTCACCGTCAGGCATCTGTTAAACAAACAGACATCGAACCCGAAGTTCAGCTCAACATGAAGTTGAGAGGAATATTTGACTTCACTGTCAAGAATCTCTTAAACACGCAGGCATCAAATCCGAAGGCCGGCTCAACACGAAGTTGTGAGGAACATCTGACCTCGCCGTCAAGCATCTGTTAAATAAACATGCATCGAACCTGAAGGTCGGCTAAACATGAAGTTTAGAGGAACATTTGAGTTCACTGTCAAGCATCTGTTAAACAAACAGGCATCAAACCCGAAGGCCGACTCAACCCGAAGTTGAGAAGAACATCTGACCTCACCGTCAGGCATCTGTTAAACAAACAGGCATCGAACCTGAAGGGCGGATCTACCCGTAGTTGAGAAGAACATTTGACATCGTCATCAGGCACCTGTTAAATAAACAGGCATCGAACCCGAAGGCTGTCTCAATCTTTAATTGAGAAGAACATCTGACATCGACGTCAAACATCTGTTAAACAATTAGGAATCGAACCCGAAGGCCGGCTCAACTTGAAGTTGAGAGGAACATCTGACCTCCCCATCAGGCATTAATTAAACAAACAAGCATCAAATCTGAAGGCCGACTCAACCCGAAGTTGAGAAGAACATCCGACCTCGCTGCCAGGCATTAGTTAAACAAATAGTAATCGAACCCGAAGGTCGGCTGAACCCGAAGTTGAGAAGAACATCTGACCTAGCCGCCAGACATCTGTTAAACAAACAGGCATCGAACCCAAAGGCCGGCTCAACCCGAAGTTGAGAAGAACATCTGACCTCACTGTCAAGCATCTGTTAAACAAAAAGGTGTGGAACCCAAAGGCCGGCTCAACCCGAAATTGAGAAGAACATCTCACCTCGCCGTCAAGCATCAGTTAAACAAACAGGCATCGAACCTGAAGGTTGGCTCAACATGAAGTTGAGAGGAACATTTGACTTCACTGTCAAGCATCTATTAAACAAACAGGCATCAAATCCGAAGGCCGGCTCAACCCGAAGTTGAGAAGAACATCTGACCTCACCGTCAAGCATCTGTTAAACAAACATGCATCGAACCCAAAGGGCGGCTCAACCCGAAGTTGATAAGAACATTAGACATCACTGTCAGGCATATCTTAAACAAACAGGCATCAAACCCGAAGGCCGGCTCAACACGAAGTTGAGAGAAACATCTGACCTCGCTGTCAGGCATCTATTAAACAAACAGGCATCAAACTTGATGGTCGGCTCAACATGAAGTTGAGAGGAATATTTGAGTTCACTGTCAAGCATCTATTAAACAAACAGGCATCAAATCCGAAGGCCGACTCAACCCGAAGTTGAGAAGAACATCTGACCTCACCGTCAGGCATTTGTTAAACAAACAGGCATCGAACCTGAAGGGCGGATCTACCCGTAGTTGAGAAGAACATTTGACATCGTCGTCAGGCACCTGTTAAATAAACAGGCATCGAACCCGAAGGCTGTCTCAATCCTTAATTGAGAAGAACATCTGACCTCGACGTCAAACATCTGTTAAACGAATAGGAATCGAACCCGAAGGAAGGCTCAACTTGAAGTTGAAAGGAACATCTGACCTCCCCATCAGGCAATAGTTAAACAAACAAGCATCAAATTCGAAGGCCGACTCAACCCGAAGTTGAGAAGAACATCCGACCTCGCTGCCAGGCATTAGTTAAACAAATAGAAATCGAACCCGAAGGCCAGCTGAACCCGAAGTTGAGAAAAACATCTGACCTAGCCGCCAGACATCTGTTAAACAAACAGGCATCGAACCCAAAGGCCAGCTCAACCCGAAGTTGAGAAGCACATCTGACCTCGCTATCAGGCATCTAATAAACAAAACGGTGTGGAACCCAAAGGCCGGCTCAACCCGAAATTGAGAAGAACATCTCACCTCGCCGTCAAGCATCTGTTAAACAAACAGGCATTGAACCTGAAGGTTGGCTCAACATGAAGTTGAGAGGAACATTTGACTTCACTGTCAAGCATCTATTAAACAAACAGGCATCAAATCCGAAGGCCGGCTCAACCCGAAGTTGAGAAGAACATCTGACCTTACCGTCAAGCATCTGTTAAACAAACAGGCATCGAACCCAAAGGGCGGCTCAACCTGAAGTTGATAAGAACATTAGACCTCGCCGTCAGGCATCGCTTAAACAAACAGGCATCGAACTCGAAGGTCGGCTCAACACGAAGTTGAGAGAAACATCTGACCTCGCTGTCAGGCATCTATTAAACAAACAGGCATCAAACTTGAAGGTCGGCTCAACATGAAGTTGAGAGGAATATTTGACTTCACTATCAAGCATCTGTTAAACAAACAGGCATCAAATACGAAGGTCGGCTCAACCCGAAGTTGAGAACAACATCTGACCTTACCATCATGCATCTGTTAAAAAAACATGCATCGAACCCAAAGAGCGGGTCAACCCGAAGTTGATAAGAACATATGACCTCACCGTCAGGCATCTGTTAAACAAACAGACATCGAACCCGAAGGTCGGCTCAACATGAAGTTGAGAGGAATATTTGACTTCACTGTCAAAAATCTGTTAAACAAGCAGGCATCAAATCCGAAGGCCGGCTCAACACGAAGTTGAGAGGAACATCTGACCTCGCCGTCAGGCATCTGTTAAATAAACATGCATCGAACCTGAAGGTCGGCTCAACATGAAGTTGAGAGGAACATTTGAGTTCACTGTCAAGCATCAGTTAAACAAACAGGCATCAAATCCGAAGGCCGACTCAACCCGAAGTTGAGAAGAACATCTGACCTCATCGTCAGACATCTGTTAAACAAACAGGCATCGAACCTGAAGGGTGGATCAACCCGAAGTTGACAAGAACATTAGACCTCTCTGTCAGGCATCTGTTAAATAAATAGGCATCGAACCCGAAGGCCGGCTCAACCCGTAGTTGAGAAAAAATTTGACATCGTCGTCAGGCACCTGTTAAATAAACAGGCATTGAACCCGAAGGCTGTCTCAATCCTTAATTGAGAAGAACATCTGACCTCGATGTCAAACATCTGTTAAACAAACAGGAATCGAACCCGAAGGCCAGCTCAACATGAAGTTGAGAGGAACATCTGACCTCCCCATCAGACATTAGTTAAACAAACAAGCATCAAATCCGAAGGCTGACTCAACTCGAAGTTGAGAAGAACATCCGACCTCGCTGCCAGGCATTAGTTAAACAAACAGGAATCGAACCCGAAGGCCGGCTGAACCCGAAGTTGAGAAGAACATCTGACCTAGCCGCCAGACATCTGTTAAACAAACAGGCATCGAACCCAAAGGCCGGCTCAACCCGAAGTTGAGAAGAACATCTAACCTCGCAGTCAGGCATCTGTTAAACAAAAAGGTGTGGAACCCAAAGTCCGGCTCAACCCGAAATTGAGAAGAACATCTCACATCGCCGTCAAGCATCTGTTAAACAAACAGGCATCGAACCTGAAGGTTGGCTCAACATGAAGTTGAGAGGAACATTTGACTTCACTGTCAAGCATCTATTAAACAAACAGGCATCAAATCCGAAGGCCGGCTCAACCCGAAGTTGAGAAGAACATCTGACCTCACCGTCAAGCATTTGTTAAACAAACAGGCATCGAACCCAAAGGGCGGTTCAACCCGAAGTTGATAAGAACATTAGACCTCGCCGTCAGGCATCTCTTAAACAAACAGGCATCGAACCCGAAGGTCGGCTCAACACGAAGTTGAGAGAAACATCTGACCTCGCCGTCAGGCATCTATTAAACAAACAGGCATCAAACTTGAAGGTCGGCTCAACATGAAGTTGAGAGGAATATTTGACTTCACTGTCAAGCATCTGTTAAACAAACAGGCATCAAATCCGAAGGCCGGCTCAACCCGAAGTTGAGAAGAACATCTGACCTCACCATCATGCATCTGTTAAACAAACATGCATCGAACCTAAAGAGCGGGTCAACCCGAAGTTGATAAGAACATCTAACCTCACCGTCAGGCATCTGTTAAACAAACAGACATTGAACCCGAAGGTCGGCTCAACATGAAGTTGAGAGGAATATTTGACTTCACTGTCAAGAATCTGTTAAACAAGCAGGCATCAAATCCGAAGGCTGGCTCAACACGAAGTTGAGAGGAACATCTGACCTCGCCGTCAGGCATCTGTTAAATAAACATGCATCGAACCTGAAGGTCGGCTCAACATGAAGTTGAGAGGAACATTTGAGTTCACTGTCAAGCATCTGTTAAACAAACAGGCATCAAATTCGAAGGCCGACTCAACCCGAAATTGAGAAGAACATCTGACCTCACCGTCAGGCATCTGTCAAACAAAAAGGCATCGAACTTGAAGGGCGGATCAACCCGAAGTTGATAAGAACGTTAGACCTCTCTGTCAGGCATCTGTTAAACAAACAGGCATCGAACCCGAAGGCCGGCTCAACCCGTAGTTGAGAAGAACATTTGAAATCGTCGTCAGGCACCTGTTAAATAAACAGGCATCGAAACCGAAGGTTGTCTCAATCCTGAATTGAGAAGAACATCTGACCTCGTTGTCAAACATCTGTTAAACAAACAGGAATCGAACCCGAAGGCCAGCTTAACATGAAGTTGAGAGGAACATCTGACCTCCCCATCAGACATTAGTTAAACAAACAAGCATCAAATCCGAAGGCCGACTCAACTCGAAGTTGAGAAGAACATCCGACCTCGCTGACAGGCATTAGTTAAACAAACAGGAATCGAACCCGAAGGCCGGCTGAACCCGAAGTTGAGAAGAACATCTGACCTAGCTGCCAGACATCTGTTAAACAAACAGACATCGAACCCAAAGGCCGGCTCAACCCGAAGTTGAGAAGAACATCTGACCTCGCTGTCAGGCATCTGTTAAACAAAAAGGTGTGGAACCCGAAGGCCGGCTCAACCCGAAATTGAGAAGAACAACTCACCTCGCCGTCAAGCATCTGTTAAACAAACAGGCATCGAACCTGAAGGTTGGCTCAACATGAAGTTGAGAGGAACATTTGACTTCACTGTCAATCATCTATTAAACAAACAGGCATCAAATCCGAAGGCCGGCTCAACCCGAAGTTGAGAAGAACATCTGGCCTCACCGTCACGCATCTGTTAAACAAACAGGCATCGAACCCAAAGGGCGGCTCAACCCGAAGTTGATAAGAACATTAGACCTCGCCGTCAGGCATCTCATAAACAAACAGGCATAGAACCCGAAGGTCGGCTCAACACGAAGTTGAGAGAAACATCTGACCTCGCCGTCAGGCATCTATTTAGCAAACAGGCATCAAACTTGAAGGTCGGCTTAACATGAAGTTGAGAGGAATATTTGACTTCACTGTCAAGCATCTGTTAAACAAACAGGCATCAAATCCGAAAGCCGGCTCAACCCGAAGTTGAGAAGAACATCTGACCTCACCATCATGCATCTGTTAAACAAACATGCATCGAACCCGAAGAGCGGGTCAACCCGAAGTTGATAAGAACATCTGACCTCACCGTCAGGCATCTGTTAAACAAACAGACATCGAACCCGAAGGTCGGCTCAACATGAAGTTGAGAGGAATATTTGACTTCACTGTCAAGAATATGTTAAACAAGCAGGCATCAAATCCGAAGGCCGGCTCAACACGAAGTTGAGAGGAACATCTGACCTCGCTGTCAGGCATATGTTAAATAAACATGCATCGAACCTGAAGGTCGGCTCAACATGAAGTTGAGAGGAACATTTGAGTTCACTGTCAAGCATCTGTTAAACAAACAGGCATCAAATCCGAAGGCCGACTCAACCCGAAGATGAGAAGAATATCTGACCTCACCGTCAGGTATCTGTTAAACAAACAGGCATCGAACCTGAAGGGCAGATCAACCCGAAGTTGATAAGAACGTTAGACCTCTCTGTCAGGCATCTGTTAAACAAACAGGCATTGAACCCGAAGGCCGGCTCAACCCGTTGTTGAGAAGAACATTTGACATCGTCGTCAGGCACCTGTTAAATAAACAGGCATCGAACCCGAAGGCTGTCTCAATCCTTAATTGAGAAGAACATCTGACCTCGACGTCAAACATCTGTTAAACAAACAGGAATAGAACCCGAAGGCCGGCTCAACTTGAAGTTGAGAGGAACATCTGACCTCCCCATCAGGCATTAGTTAAACAAACAAGCATCAAATCCGAAGGCCGACTCAACCCGAAGTTGAGAAGAACATCCGACCTCGCTGCCAGGCATTAGTTAAACAAACAGGAATCGAACCCGAAGGCTGGCTGAACCCGAAGTTCAGAAGAACATCTGACCTAGCCGCCAGACATCTGTTAAACAAACAGGCATCGAACCCAAAGGTCGGCTCAACCCGAAGTTGAGAAGAACCTCTGACCTCGCTGTCAGGCATCTGTTAAACAAAAAGGTGTGGAACCGAAAGGTCGGCTCAACCCGAAATTGAAAAGAACATCTCACCTTGCCGTCAACCATCTGTAAAACAAATAGGCATCGAACCTGAAGGTTGGCACAACATGAAGTTGAGAGGAACATTTGACTTCACTGTCAAGCATCTATTAAACAAACAGGCATCAAATCCGAAGGCCGGCTCAACCCGAAGTTGAGAAGAACATCTGACCTCACCGTCAAGCATCTGTTAAACAAACAGGCATCGAACCCAAAGGGCGGCTCAACCCGAAGTTGATAAGAACATAAGACCTCGCCGTCAGGCATCTCTTAAACAAACAGGCATCGAACCCGAAGGTCGGCTCAACATGAAGTTGAGAGAAACATCTGACCTCGCCGTCAGTCATCTATTAAAGAAACAGGCATCAAACTTGAAGGTCGGCTCAACATGAAGTTGAGAGGAAAATTTGACTTAACTGTCAAGCATTTGTTAAACAAACAGGCATCAAATCCGAAGGCTGGCTCAACCCGAAGTTGAGAAGAACATCTGACCTTACCGTCAGGCATCCGTTAAACAAACAGACATCGAACCCGAAGGGCGGCTCAACCCGAAGTTGATAAGAACATCTGACTTCGCCGTTAGGCATCTGTTAAACAAACAGACATCGAACCCGAAGGGCGGCTCAACCCGAAGTTGATAAGAACATCTGACTTCACCGTCAGGCATCTGTCAAACAAACAGGCATCGAACCCGAAGGCCGGCTCAACCTGAAGTTGATAAGAACATCTGACCTCGCCGTCAGGAATCTCTTAAACAAACAGACATCGAACCCAAAGGGAGGCTCAACCAAAAGTTGATAAGAACATCTAACTTCGTCGTCAGGCATCTGTTAAACAATTAGGCATCGAACCTGAAGGTCGGCTCAACATGAAGTTGAGAGGAACATTTGACTTCACTATCAAGCATCTGTTAAACAAACAGGCATCAAATCCGAAGGCCGACTCAACCCGAAGTTGAGAAGAACATCTGACCTCACCGTCAGGCATCTCTTAAACAAACAGGCATCGAACCCGAAGGGTAGCTCAACCCAAAGTTGATAAGAACATTAGACCTCTCCGCCAGGCATCTGTTAAACAAACAGGCATTGAACCCGAAGGCCGGCTCAACCCGTAGTTGAGAAGAACATTTGACATCGTCGTCAGGCACCTGTTAAATAAACAGGCATCGAAACTGAAGGTTGTCTCAATCCTGAATTGAGAAGAACATCTGACCTCGATGTCAGGCATCTGTTAAACAAAATGGTGTGAAACCAGAAGGCCGTCTCAATCCGAAGTTGAGAAGAACATCTGACCTCACCGTCAGGCATCTGTTAAACAATTAGGCATCAAACTAGAAGGCCATCTGAACCCTTAGTTGAGAAGAACATCTAACCTTGTTGTCAAACATCTGTTAAACAAACAGGTATTGAACCTGAAGGTCGGTTCACCTTGAACTTGAGAGGAACATCTGACCTCCGCATCAGGCATTACTTAAACAAACAGGCATCGAACCCGAAGGCCGGCACAACACGAAGTTGAGAAGAACATCTAACCTCGTCGTCAGGCATCTGTTAAACAAACAGGCATCGAACCCGAAGGCCGACTCAACACGAAGTTGAGAGGAGCATCTGACCTCGCCGTCAGGCATCTGTTAAACAAACATGGATCGAACCCGAAGGTCGGCTCAACATGAAGTTGAGAGGAAAATTTGACTTCACTATCAAGCATCTGTTAAACAAACAGGCATCAAATCCGAAGGCCGGCTCAACCCGAAGTTGAGAAGAACATCTGACCTCCCCGTCAGGCATCTGTTAAACAAACAGGCATCGAACCCGAAGGGCGGCTCAACCTGAAGTTGATAAGAACATTTGAATTCACCGTCAGGCATATGTTAAAACAGGCATCGAACGCGAAGGCCGGCTCAAGCCGAAGTTGATAAGAACATCTGACCTCGCCATTAGACATCTGTTAAACAAACAGGCATCGAACCCGAAGGGCGGCTCAACCCGAAGTGGATAAGAACATCTGACTTTGCCGTTAGGCATCTGTTAAACAAACAGGCATCGAACCCGAAGGCCGGCTCAACCTGAAGTTGATAAGAACATCTGACCTTACTGTCAGGCATCTCTTATATAAACAGGCATCGAAACCGAAGGGCAACTCAACCCGAAGTTGATAAGAACATCTGACTTCGACGTCAGGCATTTGTTAAACAAACAGGCATCGACCCCGAAGGCCGGCTCAACCCGAAGTTGATAAGAACATCTGACCTCGCCGTCAGGCATCTGTTAAACAAACAGGCATCGAACTCGAATGGCGGCTCAACACGATGTTGAGAGGAAAATCTGACCTCGCCGTCAGGCATCTGTTAAACAAACAGATATCGAACCTGAACGCCAGCTCAACATGAAGTTGAGAGGAAGATATGACTTCACTGTCAAGCATTTGTTAAACAAGCAGGCATAAAATCCGAAGGCCGGCTCAACCCGAAGTTGAGAAGAACATCTGACCTCACTGTCAGGCATCTGTTAAACAAACAGGCATCGAACCCGAAGGGCGGCTCAACCCGAAGTTGATAAGAACATTAGACCTCTCTGCCAGGCATCTGTTAAACAAACAGGTATCGAACCCGAAGGCCGACTCAACACGAAGTTGAGAGGAACATCTGACGTCGCTGTCAAACATCTGTTAGACAAACAAGCATCGAACCCGAAGGGCGGCTCAACCCGAAGTTGATAAGAACATCTGACTTCGCCGTTAGGCATATGTTAAACAAACAGGCATCGAACTCGAAGGTCGGCTCAACCCGAAGTTGATAAGAACATATCACCTCGCCGTCAGGCATCTCTTAAACAAACAGGCATCGAACCCGAAGGGCGGCTTAACCCGAAGTTGATAAGAACATCTGACAGCGCCGTCAGGCATCTGTTAAACAAACAGGCATCGAACCCGAAGGCCGACTCAACCCGAAGTTGATTAAAACATCTGACCTCATCGTCAGGCATCTGTTAAACAAACAGGCACCGAACCTGAAGGTCGGCTCAACATGAAGTTGAGAGGAAGATTTGACTTAACTATCAAGCATCTGTTAAACAAACAGGCATCAAATCCGAAGGTCGGCTCAACCCGAAGTTGAGATGAACATCTGACCTCACCGTCAGGCATCTGTTAAACAAACAGGCATCGAACCAGAAGGGCGGCTCAACCCGAAGTTAATTAGAACATTAGACCTCTCCGCTAGGCATCTGTTAAACAAAAAGGCATCAAACCCGAAGGCCGGCTCAACCCGAAGTTAAGAAGAACATTTGACCTCGCCGTCAGGCATCTGTTAAACAAACAGTCATCAAACCCGAAGGCCGTCTCAATCCTTGATTAAGAAGAACATCTGACCTCGCCGTCACACATCTGTTAAACAAACAGGCATCGAACCCGAAGGCCGGCTCAACTTGAAGTCTAGAAGAATATCTGATCTCACCGTCAGGCATCTGTTAAACAAACAGGCATCGAACCCGAAGGCCGGCCTAACTTGAAGTTGAGAAGAACATCTGTCCTCACCGTCAGACATCTGTTAAACAAACAGGCATCGAACCCGAAGGGTGGCCCAACCCGAAGTTGATAAGAACATCTGACTTCACCGTCAGGCATCTGTTAAACAAACAGGCATCGAAACCGAAGGTCGGCTCAACCCGAAGTTGATAAGAACATCTGACCTCGCTGTCAGGCATCTCTTAAACAAACAAGCATCTCTTAAACAAACAGGCATCGAACTCGAAGGGCGGCTCAACCTGAAGTTGATAAGAACATCTGAATTCACCGTCAGGCATCTGTTAAACAAACAGGCATCGAACCCAAAGGCCGGCTCAACCCGAAGTTAATAAGAACATCTGACCTCGCCGTCAGGCATCTGTTAAACAAACAGGCATCGAACCCGAAGCCCGGCTCAATACGAAGTTGAGAGGACCATCTGACCTCGCCGACAGGCATCTGTTAAAAAAACAGGCATTTAACCTGAAGGTCGGCTCAGCATGAAGTTGAGAGGAACATCTGACCTCCGCATCAAGCATTAGTTAAACAAACAGGCATCGAACCCGAAGGCCGACACAACACGAAGTTGAGAAGAACATCTAACCTCGCCGTCAGACATCTGTTAAACAAACAGGCATCGAACCCGAAGGCCGGCTCAACACGAAGTTGAGAGGAACATCTGACCTCGCCATCAGGCATCTGTTAAACAAACATGGATCGAACCCGAAGGTCGGATCAACATGAAGTTGAGAGGAAAATTTGACTTCACTGTCAAGCATCTGTTAAACAAACAGGCATCAAATCCGAAGGCCGGCTCAACCCGAAGTTGAGAAGAACACCTGACCTCCCCGTCAGGCATCTGTTAAACAAACAGGCATCGAACCCGAAGGGCGGCTCAACCTGAAGTTGATAAGAACATCTGACTTCACCGTCAGGCATCTGTTAAAATAGGCATCGAACCCGAAGGCCGGCTCAACCCGAAGTTGATAAGAACATCTGACCTCGCCTTCAGGCATCTATTAAACAAACAGGCATCGAACCCGAAGGGCGGCTCAACCCGAAGTTGATAAGAACATCTGACTTCACCGTCAGGCATCTGTTAAACAAACAGGCATCGAATCCGAAGGCTAGCTCAACCCGAAGTTGATAAGAACATCTGACCTCGCTGTCAGGCATCTCTTAAACAAACAGGCATCGAACCCGAAGGGCGGCTCATCCCGAAGTTGATAAGAACATCTGATTTCGATATCAGGCATCTGTTAAACAAACAGGCATCAAATCCAAAGGGCGGCTCAACCCAAAGTTGATAAGAACTTAGACCTCGTCGTTAGGAATCTCTTAAACAAACAGGCATCGAACCCGAAGGTCGGCTCAACCCGAAGTTGATAAGAACATCTTACCTCGCTGTCAGGCATATCTTAAACAAACAGGCATCTCTTAAACAAACAGGCATCGAACTCGAAGGGCGGCTCAACCTGAAGTTGATAAGAACATCTGAATTCACCGTCAGGCATCTGTTAAACAAACAGGCATCGAACCCAAAGGCCGGCTCAACCCGAAGTTAATAAGAACATCTGACCTCGCCGTCAGGCATCTGTTAAACAAACAGGCATCGAACCCGAAGCCCGGCTCAATACGAAGATGAGAGGAACAACTGACCTCGCCGACAGGCATCTGTTAAAAAAACAGGCATTTAACCTGAAGGTCGGCTCTGCATGAAGTTGAGAGGAACATCTGACCTCCGCATCAGGCATTAGTTAAACAAACAGGCATCGAACCCGAAGGCCGGCACAACACGAAGTTGAGAAGAACATCTAACCTCGCCGTCAGACATCTGTTAAACAAACAGGCATCGAACCCGAAGGCCGGCTCAACACGAAGTTGAGAGGAACATCTGACCTCGCCGTCAGGCATCTGTTAAACAAACATGGATCGAACCCGAAGGTCGGATCAACATGAAGTTGAGAGGAAAATTTGACTTCACTGTCAAGCATCTGTTAAACAAAAAGGCATCAAATCCGAAGGCCGGCTCAACCCGAAGTTGAGAAGAACACCTGACCTCCCCGTCAGGCATCTGTTAAACAAACAGGCATCGAACCCGAAGGGCGGCTCAACCTGAAGTTGATAAGAACATCTGACTTCACCGTCAGGCATCTGTTAAAATAGGCATCGAACCCGAAGGCCGGCTCAACCCGAAGTTGATAAGAACATCTGACCTCGCCTTCAGGCATCTATTAAACAAACAGGCATCGAACCCGAAGGGCGGCTCAACCCGAAGTTGATAAGAACATCTGACTTCACTTTCAGGCATCTGTTAAACAAACAGGCATCGAATCCGAAGGCTAGCTCAACCCGAAGTTGATAAGAACATCTGACCTCGCTGTCAGGCATCTCTTAAACAAACAGGCATCGAACCCGAAGGGCGGCTCATCCTGAAGTTGATAAGAACATCTGATTTCGATATCAGGCATCTGTTAAACAAACAGGCATCAAACCCAAAGGGCGGCTCAACCCAAAGTTGATAAGAACTTAGACCTCGTCGTTAGGAATCTCTTAAACAAACAGGCATCGAACCCGAAGGTCGGCTCAACACGAAGTTGAGAGGAATATCTGACCTCGCCGTCAGGCATTTATTAAACAAACAGGCATCGAATTTGAAGGTCGGCTCAACATGAAGTTGAGAGGAAAATTTGACTTCAACTTCAAGCATCTGTTAAACAAACAGGCATCAAATCCGAAGGCCGGCTCAACTCGAAGTTGAGAAGAACACCTGACCTCACCGTCAGGCATCTGTTAAAAAAGCAGGCATCGAACCTGAAGGGCGGCTCAACCCAAAGTTGATAAGAACATTAGACCTCTCCGCCAGGCATCTGTTAAACAAACAGGCATCGAACCCGAAGGCCGGCTCAACCCGAAGTTGAGAAGAACATTTGACCTCGTCGTCAGGCATCTGTTAAACAAACAGGCATCGAACCCGAAGGCCCTCTGAATCCTTAATTGAGAAGAACATCTAACCTCGCCGTCAAACATCTGTTAAACAAACAAGCATCGAACCCGAAGGCCGGCTCAACTTGAAGTTGAGAGGAACATCTGACCTCCCCATCAGGAATTAGTTAAATAAACAGACATCGAACCCGAAGGCCGGCACAACACGAAGTTGAGAAGAACATCTGACCTCGCTGTCAGGCATATGTTAAACAAACATACATCGAATTTGATGGCCGACTCAACCCGAAGTTGAGAAGAACATCCGACCTCGCTGCCAGGCATTAGTTAAATAAGCAGGAATCGAACCCGAAGGCCGACTCAACCCGAAGATGAGAAGAACATCTGACCTAGCCGCCTGGCATCTGTTAAACAAACAGGCTTCGACCCAAAGGCCGGCTCAATCCGAAGTTGAGAAGAACATCTGACCTCGCCATCAGGAATATGTTAAACAAAAAGGTGTGAAACCAGAAGGCCGGCTCAATCCGTAGTAGAGAAGAACATCTGACCTTGCCGTCAGGCAACTGTTAAACAATTAGGAATCAAACTCGAAGCCGACTGAACCCTTAGTTGAGAAGAACATCTGACCTCGCCGTCAAACATCTATTAAACAAACAGGTATCGAACCCGAAGGCCGGCTCACCTCGAAGTTGAGAGGAACATCTGACCTCCCCATCAGGCATTAGTTAAACAAACAGGCATCGAACCCGAAGGCCGGTACAACACGAAGTCGAGAAGAACATCTGACCTCGCTGTCAGGTAACTATCAAACAAACAGGCATCGAACCCGAAGGCGGCTCAACACGAAGTTGAGAGGAATATCTGACCTCACCGCCAGGCATCTGTTAAACAAACAGGGATCGAACCCGAAGGTCTGCTCAACGTGAAGTTGAGAGGAACATTTGACTTCACTGTCAAGCATCTGTTAAACAAACAGGCATCAAATCCAAAGGCCGGCTCAACCCGAAGTTGAGAAGATCATCTGACCTCCCCGTCAGGCATCTGTTAAACAAACAGGCATCGAACCCGAATGGCGGCTCAACCTGAAGTTGATAAGAACATCTGACTTCACCGTCAGGCATATGTTAAAACAGGCATCGAACGCGAAGGCCAGCTCAAGCCGAGGTTGATAAGAACATCTGACCTCGCCATTAGACATCTGTTAAACAAACAAGCATCGAACCCGAAGTGCGGCTCAACCCGAAGTGGATAAGAACATATGACTTCGCCGTTAGGCATCTGTTAAACAAACAGGCATCGAACCCGAAGGCCGGCTCAACCTGAAGTTGATAAGAACATTTGACCTCGCTGTCAGGCATCTCTTATATAAACAGGCATCGAAACCGAAGGGCGGCTCAACCCGAAGTTGATAAGAACATCTGACTTCGACGTCAGGCATTTGTTAAACAAACAGGCATCGACCCCGAAGGCCGGCTCAACCCGAAGTTGATAAGAACATCTGACCTCGCCGTCAGGCATCTGTTAAACAAACAGGCATCGAACTCGAAGGGCGGGTCAACACGATGTTGAGAGGAAAATCTGACCTCGCCGTCAGGCATCTGTTAAACAAACAGGTACCGAACCTGAACGTCAGCTCAACATGAAGTTGAGAGGAACATATGACTTCACTGTCAAGCATTTGTTAAACAAGCAGGCATCAAATCCGAAGGCCGACTCAACCCGAAGTTGAGAAGAACATCTGACCTCACTGTCAGGCATCTGTTAAACAAACAGGCATCGAACCCGAAGGGCGGCTCAACCCAAAGTTGATAAGAACATTAGACCTCTCTGCCAGGCATCTGTTAAACAAACAGGTATCGAACCCGAAGGCCGGCTCAACACGAAGTTGAGAGGAACATCTGACCTCGCCGTCAGGCATCTGTTAAATGAAAAGGTGTGAAACCAGAAGGCCGGCTCAATCCGAAGTTGAGAAGAACATCTGACCTCGCTGTCAAACATCTGTTAGACAAACAAGCATCGAACCCGAAGGGCGGCTCAACCCGAAGTTGATAAGAACATCTGACTTCGCTGTTAGGCATATGTTAAACAAACAGGCATCGAACTCGAAGGCCGGCTCAACCCGAAGTTGATAAGAACATATCACCTCGCCGTCAGGCATCTCTTAAACAAACAGGCATCGAACCCGAAGGGCGGCTTAACCCGAAGTTGATAAGAACATCTGACAGCGCCGTCAGGCATCTGTTAAACAAACAGGCATCGAACCCGAAGGCCGGCTCAACCCGAAGTTGATTAAAACATCTGACCTCATCGTCAGGCATCTGTTAAACAAACAGGCATCGAACCCGAAGGCTGGCTCAACACGAAGTTGAGAGGAACATCATACCTCGCCGTCAGGCATCTGTTAGACAAACAGGCATCGAACCTGATGGTCGGCTCAACATGAAGTTGAGAGGAAGATTTGACTTAACTATCAAGCATCTGTTAAACAAACAGGCATCAAATCCGAAGGTCGGCTCAACCCGAAGTTGAGATGAACATATGACCTCACCGTCAGGCATCTGTTAAACAAACAGGCATCGAACCAGAAGGGCGGCTTAACCCGAAGTTGATTAGAACATTAGACCTCTCTGCCAGGCATCTGTTAAAACAACAGGCATTGAACCCGAAGGTCGGCTCAACCCGAAGTTGAGAAGAACATTTGACCTAGCCGTTTGGCATCTGTTAAACAAACAGGCATCAAACCTGAAGGCCGTCTCAATCCCAAATTGAGAAGAACATTTGACCTCGCCGTCACACATCTGTTAAACAAACAGGCATCGTACCCGAAGGCCGGCTCAACACGAAGTTGAGAAGAACATCTGACCTCACGGTCAAGCATCTGTTAAACAAAAAGGTGTGAAACCAGAAGGTTGGCTCAATCCGAAGTTGAGAAGAACATCTAACCTCGCCGTCAGGCATCTGTTAAACAATTAGGCATCAAACCCGAAGGCCATCTTAAACCTTAGTTGAGAAGAACATCTGACCTCCCTGTCAAACATCTGTTAAACAAACAGGTATCGAACCCGAAGGCCGGCTCACCTTAAAGTTGAGAGGAACATCTGACCTCCCCATCAGGCATTAGTTAAACAAACAGGCATCGAACCCGAAGGCCGACACAACACGAAGTTGAGAAGCACATCTCACATCGCCGTCAGACATCTGTTAAACAAACAGGCATCGAACCCGAAGGCTGGCCCAACATGAAGTTGAGAGGAACATCATACCTCGCCGTCAGGCATCTGTTAAACAAACAGGCATCGAACCTGAAGGTCAGCTCAACATGAAGTTGAGAGGAACATTTGAGTTCACTGTTAAGCATCTATTAAACAAACAGGCATCAAATCCGAAGGCCGGATCAACCCGAAGTTGAGAAGAACATCTGACCTCACCTTCAAGCATCTGTTAAACAAACAGGTATCGAACCAGAAAGGCGGCTCAACCCGAAGTTGATAAGAACATTAGACCTCTCTGCCAGGCATCTGTTAAAACAACAGGCATTGAACCCGAAGGCCGGCTCAACCCGAAGTTAAGAAGAACATTTGACCTGGCCGTTTGGCATCTGTTAAACAAACAGTCTTCAAACCCGAAGGCCGTCTCAATCCTTAATCGAGAAGAACATTTGACCTCGCCGTCACACATCTGTTAAACAAACAAGCATCGAACCCGAAGGCCGGCTCAACACGAAGCTGAGAAGAACATCTGACCTCACGGTCAGGCATCTGTTAAACAATAAGGTGTGAAACCAGAAGGCTGGCTCAATCCGAAGTTGAGAAGAACATCTGAGCTCGCCGTCAGGCATCTGTTAAACAATTAGGCATCAAACCCGAAGGCCTTCTAAACCATTAGTTGAGAAGAACATCTGACCTTGCTGTCAAACATCTGTTAAACAAACTGGTATCGAACCCGAAGGCCGGCTCACCTTGAAGTTGAGAGGAACATCCGACCTCCCCATCAGGCATTAGTTAAACAAACAGGCATCGAACTCGAAGGCCGACACAACACGAAGTTGAGAAGAACATCTGACATCGTCGTCAGACATCTGTTAAACAAACAGGCATCGAACACGAAGGCTGGCTCAACACGAAGTTGAGAGGAACATCTTACCTCGCCGTCAGGCATATGTTAAACAAACAGGCATCGAACCTGAAGGTCGGCTCAACATGAAGTTAAGAGGAACATTTGAGTTTACTGTCAAGCATCTATTAAACAAACAGGCATCAAATCCGAAGGCCGGCTCAACCCGAAGTTGAGAAGAACATCTGACCTCATCGTCATGCATCTGTTAAACAAACAGGCATCGAACCAGAAAGGCGGCTCAACCCGAAGTTGATAAGAACATTAGACCTGGCTGTTTGGCATCTGTTAAACAAACAGGCATCAAACTCGAAGGTCGTCTCAATCCTTAATTGAGAAGAACATCTAACCTCGCCGTCACACATCTGTTAAACAAACAGGCATCGAACCTGAAGGCCGACTCAACTTGAATTTGAGAAGAACATCTGACCTCACGGTCACACATCTGTTAAACAAACAGGCATCGAACCCGAAGGGCGCTCAACCCGAAATTGAGAAGAACATCCGACCTCGCTGCCAGGCATTAGTTAAACAAGCTGGAATCAAACCCGAAGGTCGGCTCAACCCGAAGTTGAGAAGAACATCTGAACTACCTGCCAGGCATCTGTTAAACAAATAGGTATCGAACCCAAAGGCCGGCTCAACACGAAGTTGAGAGGAACATCTGACCTCGCCGTCAGGCATCTGTTAAAAAAAAGGTGTGAAACCAGAAGGCCGACTCAACTCGAAGTTTAGAAGAACATTTGACCTCGCCGTTAGGCATCTGTTAAATAAACAAGCATCAAACCCGAAGGCCGTCTCAA
Organism: Lathyrus sativus; assembly: GCA_963859935.3. NCBI lineage: Eukaryota > Viridiplantae > Streptophyta > Magnoliopsida > Fabales > Fabaceae > Lathyrus > Lathyrus sativus. Next base: position 449,990,157 of record OZ012735.1, read on the forward strand.
TCCTTAATTGAGAAGAACATCTGACGTCGCTGACAAGCATCTGTTAAACAAACAGGCATCCAACCCGAAGGCCGGCCTAACTTGAAGTTGAGAAGAACATCTGACCTCACCGTTAGACATCTGTTAAACAAACAGGCATCGAACTCGAAGGGTGGCCCAACCCAAAGTTGATAAGAACATCTGACTTCACCGTCAGGCATCTGTTAAACAAACAGGCATCGAACCCGAAGGTCGGCTCAACCCGAAGTTGATAAGAACATCTGACCTCGCTGTCAGGCATCTCTTAAACAAACAGGCATCGAACTCGAAGGGCGGCTCAACCTGAAGTTGATAAGAACATCTGAATTCGCCGTCAAGCATCTGTTAAACAAACAGGCATCGAACCCAAAGGCCGGCTCAACCCGAAGTTAATAAGAACATCTGACCTCGCCGTCAGGCATCTGTTAAACAAACAGGCATCGAACCCGAAGGCCGGCTCAACACGAAGTTGAGAGGAACATCTGACCTCGCCGACAGGCATCTGTTAAAAAAACAGGCATTTAACCTGAAGGTCGGCTCAGCATGAAGTTGAGAGGAACATTTGACTTCACTGTCAAACATCTGTTAAACAAACAGGCATCAAATCCGAAGGCCGCATCAACCCGAAGTTGAGATGAACATCTGACCCCACCGTCAGGTATCTGTTAAACAAACAGGCATCAAACCCGAAGGGCGGCTCAACCTGAAGTTGAGAAGAACATTTGACCTCTCCGCCAGGCATCTATGAAACAAACAGGCATCGAATCCGAAGGTCGACTCAATCCTTAATTGAGAAGAACATATTACCTCGCCGTCAAACATCTGTTAATCAAACTGGCATTGAACCCGAAGGTCGGCTCAACTTGAAGTTGAGAAGAACATCTGACCTCACCGTCAGGCACCTGTTAAACAAACAGGCATCTAACCCGAAGGCCGGCTCAACACGAAGTTGAGAGGAACATCTGATCTCGCCGTCAGGCATCTGTTAAACAAAAAGGTGTGGAACCCGAAGGCCGGCTCAACCCGAAGTTGAGAAGAGCATCTGACCTCCCCGTCAGGCATCTGTTAAACAAACAGGCATCAAACCCGAAGGCCGTCTCAACCCTTAGTTGAGAAGAACATCTGACGTCGCCGTCAAACATCTGTTAAACAAACTGGCCTCGAACCCGAAGGGCGGCTCAACTTGAAGTTGATAAGAACATCTGACCTCCCCGTCAGGCATCTGTTATACAAATAGGCATCGAACCCTAAGGCCAGCTCAACACGAAGTTGAGAGGAACATCTGACATCGACGTCAGGCATCTGTTAAATAAACAGGCATCAAATCCGAAGGCCGGCTCAACCCGAAGTTGAGAGGAACATCTGACTACACTGTCAAGCATCTGTTAAACAAACAGGCATCAAATCCGAAGGTCGAATCAACCCGAAGTTGAAAAGAACATCTGACCTCAACGTCAGGCATCTTTTAAAAAACAGGCATCGAATTCGAAGGGCGGCTCAACCCGAAGTTGATAAGAACATCTGACCTCGCCGTCAGGCATCTCTTAAACAAAAAGGCATCGAACCCGAAGGTCGAACCAACACGAAGTTGAGAGGAACATCTGACCTCGCCATCAGGCATCTGTTAAACAAACAGGTATCAAACCTGAAGGTCGGCTCTACATGAAGTTGAGAGGAACATTTTACTTCACTGTCAAGCATCTGTTAAACAAACAGGCATCAAATCCGAAGGCCGGCTCAACCCGAAGTTGAGAAGAAAATTTGACATCACCGTCAGACATCTGTTAAACAAATAGGCATGGAACCAGAAGGGCTTCTCAACCCGAAGTTGATAAGAACATTAAACCTCTCCACCAGGCATCTGTTAAATAAACAGGCATCGAACCCGAAGGCCGACTCAACCCAAGTTTAGAAGAACATCCGACATCACCGTCAGACATCTGTTAAACAAACAGGCATCGAACCCGAAGGCTGGCTCAACACGAAGTTGAGAGGAACATCTGACTTCGCTGTCAGGCATCTGTTAAACAAACAGGCATCGAACCCGAAGGCCGGCTCAACCCGAAGTTGATAAGAACATCTGACCTCGCCGTCTGGCATTTGATAAACAAACAGGCATTGAACTCGATGGCCGGCTCAACACGAAGTTGAGAAGAAAATTAGTTTTCACCGTCAGGCATCTGTAAAAGAAACAGGCATCGAACCCGAAGGGCGGCTCAACCCAAAGTTGATAAGAACATCTGACTTCTCCGTCAGGCATCTGTTCAAAAAACAGGCATCGAACCCGAAGGCCGGCTCAACCCGAAGTTGATAAGAACATCTGACCTTGCTGTCAGGCATCTGTTAAACAAACAGGCATCGAACCCGAAGGTCGGCTCAACACGAAGTTGAGAGGAACATCTGACCTCTCCGTCAGGCATCTGTTAAACAAACAGGCATCGAACCTGAAGGTAGGCTCAACATGAAGTTTAGAGGAACATTTGACTTCAATGTCAAGCATATGTTAAACAAATAGGCATCAAATCCGAAAGCCGGCTCAACCCGAAGTTGAGAAGAACATCTGACCTCACCGTCAGGAATCTGTTAAATAAACAGGCATCGAACCCGAAGGGCGGCTCAACCCGAAGTTGATAAGAACATTAGACCTCTCCTCCAGACATCTGTTAATCAAACAGGCATCGAACCCGAAGGCTTGTTCAACCCTAAGTTGAGAAGAACATTTGACCTCGCCGTTAGGCATCTGTTAAACAAACAGGCATCGAACCCGAAGGCCGTCTCAATCCTTATTTGAGAAGAACATCTGACATCGCTGTCAAGCATCTCTTAAACAAACCGGAATTGAACCCGAAGGCCGGCTCAACTTGAAGTTGAGAAGAACATCTGACCTCACCGTCTGGCATCTGTTAAACAAACAGGCATCGAACCCAAAGGGCGGCCCAACCCGAAGTTGATAAGAACATCTGACTTCACCGTCAGGCATCTGTTGAACAAACAGGCATCGAACCCGAAGGCCGGTTCAACTCGAAGTTGATAATAACATATGACCTCACCGTCAGGTGTCTCTTAAACAAACAGGCATCGAACCCGAAGGGAGACTCAACCCGAAGTTGATAAGAACATCTGACCTCGCCGTCAGGCATCGAACCCGAAGGCCGGCTCAACAGGAAGTTGAGGGGAACAACTTACCTCGCCGTCAGGCATCTGTTAAACAAATAGGCATTGAACCTGAAGGTCGACTCAACAAGAAGTTGAGAGGAACATTTGACTTCACTGTCAAGCATCTGTTAAACAAACAGGCATCAAATCCGAAGGCCAGCTCAACTCGAATTTGAGAAGAACATCTGACCTCACCGTCAGGCATCTGTTAAACAAACAGGCATCAAACCAGAAGGGCGGCTCAACCCGAAGTTGAGATAAACATTTGACCTCTTCGTCAGGCATCTATTAAACAAACAGGCATTGAACCCGAAGGACGGCTCAATCCATAATTGAGAAGAACATCTGACCTCGCCGTCAAACATCTGTTAAACAAACAGGGATTGAAGCTGAAGGTCGAATCAACCCGAAGTTGAGAAGAACATCTGACCTCCCCGTCAGGCATCTGTTAAACAAACAGGCATCAATCCCAAAGGCCGTCTCAACCCTTAGTTGAGAAGAACATTTGATCTCGCCGTCAAACAGGCATCGAACCCGAAGGGCGACTCAACCCGAAGTTAATAAGAACATCTGACCTCCCCGTCAGGCATCTTTTAAACAAATAGGAATCGAACCCGAAGGCCGGCTCAACACGAAGTTTAGAGGAAAATCTTACTTCACTGTCAAGCATCTGTTAAACAAACAGGCATCAAATCCGAAGGCCGACTCAACCCGAAGTTGAAAAGAACATCTGACCTCAACGTTAGGCATCTGTTAAAAAAACAGGCATCGAACCCGAAGGGCGGCTCAACCTAAAGTTGATAAGAACATCTGACCTCGCCGTCAGGCATCTCTTAAACAAACAGGCATCGAACCCGAAGGCCGGCTCAACACGAAGTTGAGAGGAACATCTGACCTCGCCGTCAGGCATCTGTTAAAGAAACAGGCATCGAACCTGAAGGTCGGCTCAACATGAAGTTGAGAGGAACATTTGACTTCACTGTCAAGCATCTGTTAAACAAAGAGGCATCAAATCCGAAGGCCGGCTCAACACGAAGTTGTGAAGAACATCTGACCTCACCGTCAGGCATTTGTTAAACAAATAGGCATCGAACCCGAAGGGTGGCTCAACCCGAAGTTGATAAGAACATTAGACCTCTCCGCCAGGCATCTGTTAAACAAACAGGCATCGAACCCGAAGGCCGGCTCAACCCGAAGTTGAGAAGAACATTTGACCTCGCCGTTAGGCATCTGTTAAACAAACAGGCATCGAACCCGAAGGCCCCCTCAATCCTTAATTGAGAAGAACATCTGACCTTGCTGTTAAACATCTGTTAAACAAACAGGCATCGAACCCGAAGGCCGGCTCAAATTGAAGTTGAGAAGAACATCTGACCTCACCGTCAGGCATCTGTTAAACAAATAGGCATCGAACCCGAAGGCCGGCACAACACGAACTTGAGAAGAACATCTGACTTTATTGTCAGGCATCTGTGAAACAAACAGGCATCGAACCCGAAGGTCGGCTCAACTCGAATTTGATAAGAACGTCTGACCAAGCCGTCAGGAATCTCTTAAACAAACAACCATCGAACCCGAAGGGCGGCTCAACCCGAAGTTGATAAAAACATCTGACTTCGCCATCAGACATCTGTTAAACAAACAGGCATCGAACCCGAAGGCCGACTTAACACGAAGTTGAGAGGAACATCTGACCTCGCTGTCAGGAATCTATTAAACAAACAAGCATTGAACCTGAAGGTCAGCTCAACATGAAGTTGAGAGGAACATTTGACTTCACTGTCAAGCATCTGTTAAACAAACAGGCATAAAATCCGAAGGCCGACTCAACCCGAAGTTGAGAAGAACATTTGACCTCTCCGCTAGGAATCTGTTAAACAAACAGGCATCTAACCCGAAGGACGGCTCAATTCTTAATTGAGAAGAACATCTGACCTCGCAGTCAAACATCTGTTAAACAAACAGGAATCGAACCCGAAGGCTGGCTCAACTTGAAGTTAAGAAGAACATCTGACCTCACCGTCAGGCATCTGTTAAACAAACAGGCATCGAACCCGAAGGCCGGCTCAACACGAAGTTGACAGGAACATCTGACCTCGCCGTCAAGCATCTGTTAAACAAAAAGGTGTGGAACCCGAAGGCCGGCTCAACCCGAAGTTGAGAAGAACATCTGACCTCCCCGTCAGGCATTTGTTAAACAAACAGGCATCAAACCCGAAGACCGTCTCAACCCTTAGTTGAGAAAAACATCTGATCTCGCCATCAAACATCTGTTAAACAAACAGGCATCGAACCCGAAGGGAGGCTCAACCCTAAGTTGATAAGAACATCTGACCTCCCCGTCAGGCATCTGTTAAACAAACAGGCATCGAACCCGAAGACCGGCTCAACACGAAGTTGAGAGGAACATCTGACAGCAACGTCAGGCATCTGTTAAACAAACAGGCATCAAAACTGAAGACCGGCTCAACCCGAAGTTGAAAAGAACATATGACCTTAACGTTAGGCATATGTTAAAAAAATAGGCATCGAACCCGAAGGGCGGCTCAACCCGAAGTTGATAAGAACACCTGACCTCACCGTCGGGCATCTCTTAAACAAACAGGCATCGAACCCAAATACCGGCTCAACACGAAGTTAAGAGGAACATCTGACCTCGCCGTCAGGCATCTGTTAAACAAACAGGCATCAAACCTGAAGGTCGGCTCAACATGAAGTTGAGAGGAACATCTGACTTCACTGTCAAGCATCTGTTAAACAAAGAGGCATCAAATCCGAAGGCCGGCTCAACACGAAGTTGTGAAGAACATCTAACCTCACCTTCAAGCATTTGTTAAACAAATAGGCATCGAACCCGAAGGGCGGCTCAACCCGAAGTTGATAAGAACATTAGACCTCTCCGACAGGCACCTGTTAAACAAACAGGCACCGAACCCGAAGGCCGGCTCAACCCGAAGTTGAGAAGAACATTTGACTTGGCCGTTAGGCATCTGTTAAACAAACAGGCATCGAACCCGAAGGCCCCCTCAATCCTTAATTGAGAAGAACATCTGACCTCGCTGTCAAACATCTGTTAAACAAACAGGCATCGAACCCGAAGGCCGGCTCAACTTGAAGTTGAGAAGAACATCTGACCTCACCGTCAGGCATCTGTTAAACAAATAGGCCTCGAACCCGAAGGCCGGCACAACACGAAGTTGAGAAGAACATCTGACTTCATTGTCAGGCTTCTGTTAAACAAACAGGCATCGAACTCGAAGGTCGGCTCAACTCGAATTTGATAAGAACGTATGACCAAGCCGTCAGGCATCTCTTAAACAAACAGCCATCGAACCCGAAGGGAGGCTCAACCCGAAGTTGATAAGAACATCTGACTTCGCCATCAGACATCTGTTAAACAAACAGGCATCGAACCCGAAGGCCGACTTAACACGAAGTTGAGAAAAACATCTGACCTCGCCGCCAGGCATCTATTAAACAAACAGGCATTGAACCTGAAGGTCGGCTCAACATGAAGTTGAGAGGAACATTTGACTTCACTGTCAAGCATCTGTTAAACAAACAGGCATAAAATCCGAAGGCTGGCTCAACCCGAAGTTGAGAAGAACATTTGACCTCTCCGCCAGGAATCTGTTAAACAAACAGGCATCGAACCCGAAGGGCGGCTCAATCCTTAATTGAGAAGAACATCTGACCTCGCCGTCAAACATCTGTTAAACAAACAGGCATCGAACCCGAAGGCCGGCTCAACTTGAACTTGAGAAGAACATCTGACCTCACCGTCAGGCATCTGTTAAACAAACAGGCATCGAACCCGAAAGCCGGCTTAACACGAAGTTGACAGGAACATCTAACATCGCCGTCAAGCATCTGTTAAACAAAAAGGTGTGGAACCCGAAGGCCGGCTCAACCCGAAGTTGAGAAGAACATCTGACCTCCCCGTCAGGCATCTGTTAAACAAACAGGCATCAAACCCGAAGGCCGTCTCAACCCTTAGTTGAGAAGAACATCTGATCTCGCCATCAAACATCTGTTAAACAAACAGGCATCGAACCCGAAGGGAGGCTCAACCCAAAGTTGATAAGAACATCTGACCTCCCCGTCAGGCATCTGTTAAACAAACAGGCATCGAACCCGAAGACCGGGTCAACATGAAGTTGAGAGTAACATCTGACATCAACGTCAGGCATCTGTTAAACAAACAGGCATCAAATCTGAAGGTCGGCTCAACCCGAAGTTGAAAAGAACATCTGACCTCAATGTCAGGCATATGTTAAAAAAATAGGCATCGAACCCGAAGGGCGGCTCAAACCGAAGTTGATAAGAACATCTGACCTCACCGTCAGGCATCTCTTAAACAAACAGGCATCGAACCCGAATATCGGCTCAACACGAAGTTGAGAAGAACATCTGACCTCACCGTCAGGCATCTGTTAAACAAATAGGCATTGAAACCGAAGGGCGACTCAACCCGAAGTTGATAAGAACATTAGACCTCTCCGCCAGGCATCTGTTAAACAAACAGGCATCGAACCTGAAGGCCCTATCAATCCTTAATTAAGAAGAACATCTGACCTTGCTGTCAAACATCTGTTAAACAAACAGGCATCGAACCCGAAGGCCGGCTCAACTTGACGTTGAGAAGAACATCTGACCTCACCGCCAGGCATCTGTTAAACAAACAGGCATCGAACCCGAAGCCCGGCACAACACGAAGTTGAGAAGAACATCTGACTTTGCCGTCAGGCATCTGTTAAACAAACAGGCATTGAACCCGAAGGCCGGCTCAACCCGAAGTTTATAAGAACATCTGACCTCGCCGTCAGGCATCTCTTAAACAAACAGGCATCGAACCCGAAGGGCGGCTCAACCCGAAGTTGATAAAAACATCTGACTTCGCCGTTAGGCATCTTTTAAACAAACAGGCATCGAACCCGAAGGCCGGCTTAACCCAAAGTTGATAAGAACATCTGACTTCACTGCCAAGCATATGTTAAACAAACAGGCATCAAATTCGAAGGCCGACTCAACCCGTAGTTGATAAGAACATCTGACCTCGCCGTCAGGCATCTCGTAAAAAAACAGGCATTGAACCTGAAGGCCGGCTCAACACGAAGTTGAGAGGAACATCTGACATCGCCATCAGGAATTTGTTAAACAAACAGGCATCGAACCCGAAGGTCGGCTCAACATGAAGTTGAGAGGAACATCTGACCTCTTCGTCAGGCATCTGTTAAACAAACAGGCATCAAACCCGAAGGGAGGCTCAACCCGAAGTTAATAAGAACATTAGACCTTTCCACTAGGCATCTGTTAAAAAAATAGGCATCGAACCCGAAGGCCGACTCAACCCGATGTTGAGAAGAACATTTGACCTCGCCATTAGGCATCTGTTAAACAAACAGGCATCAAACCCGAAGGTCGTCTCAAACCTTAATTAAGAAGAACATCTGACCTCGCTGTCAAACATATGTTAAACAAACAGGCATCGAACCCGAATGCCGGCTCAACTTGAAGTTGAGAAGAACATCTGACCTCACCGTCAGGCATCTGTTAAACAAACAGGAATCGAACCCGAAGGGCGGATCAACCCGAAGTTGATAAGAACATCTGACTTCCCCGTTAGGCATCTGTTAAACAAACAGGCATCGAACCCGAAGGCCAGCTCAACCCGAAGTTGATAAGAACATCTGATATCACCGTCAGGCATCTCTTAAACAAAGAGGCATTGAACCCGAAGGCTGGCTCAACACGAAGTTGAGAGGAACACCTGACCTTGCCGTCAGGCATCTGTTAAACAAACAGGCATCGAACCTGAAGGTCGGCTCAACATGAAGTTGAGAGAAACATTTGACTTCACTGTCAAGCATTTGTTAAACAAACAGGCATCACATCCGAAGGCCGGCTCAAGCCGAAGTTGAGAAGAACATCTGACATCGACGTCAGGCATCTGTTAAACAGGCATCAAATCCGAAGGCCAACTCAACCCAAAGTTGGGAGGGACATCTGACTTCACTGCCAAGCATATGTTAAACAAACAGGCGTCAAATTCGAAGGCCGACTCAACCCGTAGTTGATAAGAACATCTGACCTCGCCGTCAGGCATCTCTTAAACAAACAGGCATTGAACCTGAAGGCCGGCTCAACACGAAGTTGAGAGGAACATCTGACATCGCCATCAGGCATTTGTTAAACAAACAGGCATCGAACCTGAAGGTCGGCTCAACATGAAGTTGAGAGGAACATTTGACTTCACTGTCAAGCATCTGTTAAACAAACATGCATCAAATCCGAAGGCCGGCTCAACCCGAAGTTGAGAAGAACATCTGACCTCACCGTCAGGCATCTGTTAAACAAACAGGCATCGAACCCAAAGGCCGACTCATCTTGAAGTTTAAAAGAACATCTGACCTCACCGTCAGGCATCTGTTAAACAAACAGGCATCGAACCCGAAGGGCGGCTCAACCCGAAGTTGATAAGAACATCTGACTTCGCCATTCGGCATCTGTTAAACAAACAGGCATCGATCCCGAAGGCCAGCTCAACCCGAAGTTGATAAGAAAATTTGACCTCGCCGTCAGGCATCTGTTAAACAAACAGGCGTCGAACCTGAAGGTCGGATGAACATGAAGTTCAGAGGAACATTTGACTTCACTGTCAAGCATCTGTTAAACAAACAGGCATCAAATCCGAAGGCCGGCTCAACCCGAAGTTGAGAAGAACATCTGAACTCACTGTCATGCATCTGTTAAACAAACAGGCATCGAACCCGAAGGGTGGCTCAACCCGAAGTTGATAAGAACATTAGAACTCTCCGCCAGGCATCTGTTAAACAAACAGGCATCAAACCCCAAGGCCGGCTCAACCCGAAGTTGAGAATAACATCTGACCTCACCGTCAGGCATCCGTTAAACAAACAGGAATCAAACTCGAAGGGCGACTCAACCCGAAGTTGATAAGAACATCTGACTTCGCCTTCAGGCATCTGTTAAACAAACAGGCATCGAAAATGAAGGGCGGCTCAACCCGTAGCTGAGAAGAACATTTGACCTCTCCACCAGGCATCAAACCCGAAGTTGATAAGAACATCTGACTTCGCCGTCAGGCATCTGTTAAACAAACAGGCATCGAACCCGAAGGGCGGCTCAACCCGAAGTTGAGAAGAACATCTCACCTTACCGTCAGGTATTTGTTAAACAGACAGGCATCGAACCCGATGGGAGGCTCAACCCGAAGTTCATAAGAACATTAGACTTCTCCGCCAGGTATATGTTAAACAAACACGCATTAAACTAAACGACCGGCTCAACCCGAAGTTGAGAAGAACATCTGACCTCACCGTCATGCATCTGTTAAACAAACAGGCATCGAACCCGAAGGGCGGCTCAACCCGAAGTTGATAAGAACATTAGACCTCTCCGCCTGGCATCTGTTAAACAAACAGGCATCAAACCCAAAGGCCGGCTCAACCAAAAGTTGATAAGAACATCTGACCTCGCCGTCAGGCATCTCTTAACCAAACAGGCATCGAACCCGAAGGCCGGTTCAACACGAAGTTCAGAGGAACATCTGACCTCGCCGTTAGGCATCTGTTAAACAAACAGGCATCGATCCCGAAGGCCAACTCAACCTGAAGTTGATAAGAACATCTGACCTCGCCGTCAGGCATCTGTTAAACAAACAGGTATGGAACCTGAATGTCGGCTCAACCCAAAGTTGAGAAGAACATCTGACCTCACCGAAAGGCATCTGTTAAACAAACAGGCATCAAATCCGAAGGCCGGCTCAACCCGAAGTTGAGAAGAACATCTGACCTCACCGTCAGGCATCTGTTAAACAAACAGGCATCAAACCCGAAGGGCAGCTCAACCCGAAGTTGATAAGAACATTAGAACTATCCGCCAGGCATCTGTTAAACAAACAGACATCAAACCCAAAGGCCAGCTCAACCCGAAGTTGAGAAGAACATCTGACCTCACCGTCAGGCATCTGTGAAACAAACAAGCATCGAACCCGAAGGGAGGCTCAACCCGAAGCTGATAAGAACATTTGACCTCTCTACCAGGCATCTGTTAAACAAACAGGCATCGAAACCGAAGGCCGGCTCAATCCTTAATTGAGAAGAACATCTGACCTCGCCGTCAAACATTTGTTAAACAAACAGGCATCGAACCCGAAGGCCGACTCAACTTGAAGTTGAGAAGAACATCTGACCTCACCGCCAAGCATCTGTTAAACAAACAGGCATAAAACCCAAAGGCTGACTCAACCCGAAGTTGAGAACAACATCTCACCTCACCGTCAGGCATCTGTTAAACAAACAGGCATCGAACCCGAAGTTGATAAGAACATCTGACTTCGCCATTTGGCACCTCTTAAACATACAGGCATTGAACCCGAAGGGCGGCTCAACCCGAAGTTGATAAGAATATCTGAATTCGCCATCAGGCATCTGTTAAAAAAACAAGCATCGAACCCGAAGGGCGGCTCAACCCGAAGTTGAGAAGAACATTTGACCTCTCCACCAGGCATCTGTTAAACAAACAGGCATCGAACCCTAAGGCCGGCTGAATCCTTAATTGAGAAGAACATCTGACCTCGCCGTCAAACATCTGTTAAACAAACAGGCATCGAACCCGAAGGCCGACTCAACGTGAAGTTGAGAAGAACATCTGACCTCACCGTCAGGCATCTGTTAAACAAACAGGCATCGAACCCGAAGGTCGGCTCAACACGAAGTTGAGAGCAACATCTGACCTCGCTGTCAGGCATCTGTTAAACAAAAAGGTGTGGAACTCGCAGGCCGGCTCAACCCGAAGTTGAGAAGAACATTTGACCTCCCCATCAGGCATCTGTTAAACAAACAGGCATCGAACCCGAAGGGCGGCCCAACCCGAAGTTGATAAGAACATCTGACCTCCCCGTCAGGCATCTGTTAAACAAACATGCATCGAACCCGATGGTCGGCTCAACACGAAGTTGAGAGGAACATCTGACATCGACGTCAGACATCTGTTAAATAAACAGGTATCAAATCCGAAGGCCGGCTCAACCCAAAGTTGAGAGGGACATCTGACTTCACTGTCGAGCATATGTTAAACAAACAGGCATCAAATTCGAAGGCCGACTCAACCCGAAGTTGAAAAGAACATCTGACCTCAACGTCAGACATCTGCTAAAAAAACAGGCATCGAAACCGAAGGGCGGCTCAACCCGAAGTTGATAAGAACATCTGACCTCGCTGTCAGACATCTCTTAAACAAACAGGCATCGAACCCCGAAGGCCGGCTCAACACGAAGTTGAGAGGTACATCTGACATCGTCGTCAGGAATCTGTTAAACAAATAGGCATCGAACCTGAAGGTCGGCTCAAAATGAAGTTGAGAGGAACAATTGACTTCATTGTCAAGCATCTGTTAAACAAACAGGCATCAAATCCGAAGGCCGGCTCAATCCGAAGTTGAGAAGAACATCTGACCTCACTGTCAGGCATCTGTTAAACAAATAGGCATCGAACCCGAAGTTGATAAGAACATTAGACCTGTCCGTCAGGCATCTGTTAAACAAACAGGTATCGAACCCGAAAGCCGGCTCAACCCAAAGTTGAGAAGAACATTTGACCTCGCCGTTAGGCATCTGTTAAACAAACAGGCATCGAACTCGAAGGCCCTCTCAATCCTTAATTGAGAAGAACATCTGACCTCTCCGTCAAACATCTGCTAAACAAACAGGCATCGAACCCGAAGGCCGGCTCAACCCGAAGTTGATAAGAACATCCTCGCCGTCATACATCTCTTAAACAAACAGGCATCGAACCCGAAGGCCGGCACAACACGAAGTTGAGAGGAACATCTGACCTCGCCGTCAGGCATTTGTTAAACAAACAGGCATCGAACCTGAAGGTCGGCTCAACATGAAGTTGAGAGGAACATTTGACTTCACTGTCAAGCATCTGTTAAACAAACAGGCATCAAATCCGAAGGCTGGCTCAACCCGAAGTTTAGAAGCACATCTGACCTCACCGTTAGGCATCTGTTAAACAAACAGGCGTCAAACCTGAAGGGCGGCTCAACCCGAAGTTGATAAGAAGATTAGACCTCTCCGCCAGGCATCTGTTAAACAAACAGGCATCAAACCCAAAGGCCGGCTCAACCCGGAATTGAGAAGAACATCTAACCTTACCGTCAGGCATCTGTTAAACAAACAGGCATCCAACCCGAATGGCGGCTCAACCCGAAGTTGATAAGAATATCTGACTTCGCCGTCAGGCATCTGTTAAACAAACAGGCATCGAACCTGAAGGCCGGCTCAACACGAAGTTGAGAGGAACATCTGACCTCACTGTCAGGCATCTGTTAAACAAACAGGCACCGATCCTGAAGGTCGGCTCAACATGAAGTTGAGAGGAACATTTGACTTCACTGTCAAACATCTGTTAAACAAACAGGCATCAAATCCGAAGGCCGGCTCAACCCGAAGTTGAGAAGAACATCTGACCTCGCCGTTAGGCATCTGTTAAACATTTAGGCATCGAACCTCTCAACTTCGGGTTGAGCCGGCCTTCGGGTTCGATGCATGTTTGTTTAACAGATGCCTAACGGTGAAGTCAGATGTTCTTATCAACTTCGGGTTAAGCCACCCTTTGGGTTCGATGCCTGTTTGTTTAGCAGATGCCTGACGGTGAGGTCAGATGTTCTTCTCAACATCATGTTGAGTAGGCCTTCGGGTTCGAATCCTGTTTGTTTAACAGATGTTTGACGGCGAGGTCAGATGTTCTTCTCAATTAAGGATTGAGACGACCTTCGGGTTCGATTCCTGTTTGTTTAACAGATGCCTAACAACGAGGTCAAATGTTCTTCTCAACTTCGGGTTGAGCCACCCTACGGGTTCGATGCCTGTTTGTTTAACAGATGCCTGACGGTGAGGTCAGATGTTCTTCTCAACTTCGGGTTGAGCCGCCCTTGGGGTTCAATGCCTGTTTGTTTAACAGGTGCCTGACGGCGAAGTCAGATGTTCTTATCAACTTCGGGTTCGATGCCTGTTTGTTTAATAGATGCCTCACAGTGAGGTCAAATGTTCTTCTCAACTTCGGGTTGAGCCGACCTTTGGGTTTCATGCCTGTTTGCTTAACAGATGCTTGGCGGTGAGGTAAGATGTTCTTCTCAACTTTAAGTTGAGTCGGCCTTCGGGTTTGATGCCTGTTTGTTTAACAAATGTTTGACGGAGAGGTCAGATGTTCTTCTCAAACAAGGATTGAGCCGGCCTTCGGGTTTGATGCCTGTTTGTTTAACAGATGCCTGGTGGAGAGGTCAAATGTTCTTCTCAGCTTCGGGTTGAGTCGCCCTTCAGGTTCGATGCCTATTTGTTTAACAGATGCCTGATGGCGAAGTCAGATGTTCTTATCAACTTCGGGTTAAGCCGCCCTTCGGGTTCGATGCCTGTTTGTTTAACAGATGCCTGACGGTGAGGTCAGATGTTCTTCTCAACTTCGGGTTGAGCCGGCGTTTGGGTTTGATGCCTGTTTGTTTAATAGATGCCTGGCAGATAGTTCTAATGTTCTTATCAACTTCGGGTTGAGCCGCCCTTCGGGTTCAATGCCTTTTTCTTTAACAGATGCCTGACGGTGAGGTCAGATGTGCTTCTAAACTTCGGGTTGAGCCGGCCTTCGGATTTGATGCCTGTTTGTTTAACAGATGCTTGACAGTGAAGTCAAATGTTCCTCTCAACTTCATGTTGAGCCGACATTCAGGTTTGATGCCTGTTTGTTTAACAGATGCCTGGCGGCGAGGTCAGATGTTCTTATCAACTTCGGGTTGAGCTGGCCTTCGGGTTCGATGCCTATTTGTTTAACAGATGCCTAACGGCGAAGTTAGATGTTCTTATCAACTTCGGGTTGAGCCGCCCTTCAGGTTCGACGCCTGTTTGTTTAACAGATACCTGATGGTAGGTCAGATGTTCTTCTCAACTTCAAGTTGAGCCGGCCTTCGGGTTCGATGCCTGTTTGTTTAACAGATGCCTGACGGTGAGGTCAGATGTTCTTCTCAACTTCGGGTTGAGCCAGCCTTCGGATTTGATAACTGTTTGTTTAACAGATGCTTGACAGTGAAGTCAAATGTTTCTCTCAACTTCATGTTGAGCCGACCTTCAGGTTTGATGCCTGTTTGTTCAACAGATGCCTAACGGCGAGGTCAGATGTTCCTCTCAACTTCGTGTTGAGCCGGCCTTCGGGTTTGATGCCTGTTTGTTTAAGAGATGCCTGACGGCGAGGTCAGATGTTCTTATCAACTTCTGGTTGAGTCGGCCTTTGGGTTTGATGCCTGTTTGTTTAACAGATGCCTGGCGGAGAGGTCTAATGTTCTTATCAACTTTGGGTTGAGCCGCCCATCGGGTTCGATGCCTGTTTGTTTAAAAGATGCCTAACAGTGAGGTCAGATGTTCTTCTCAACTTCGGGTTGAGCTGGCCTTTGGATTTGATGTCTGTTTGTTTAACAGATACTTGACAGTGAAGTCAAATGTTCCTCTCAACTTCGGGTTCGATGCCTATTTGTTTAAGAGATGCCTGACGGCGATGTCAGATGGTCTTATCAATTTCGGGTTGAGCTGGCCTTCAGGTTCTATGCCTGTTTGTTTAACAGATGCTTAATGGCGAAGTCAGATGTTCTTATCAACTTCGGGTTGAGCCGCCCTTCGGGTTCGATGCCTGTTTGTTTAACAGATGCCTGACGGTGAGGTCAGATGTTCTTCTCAACTTCAAGTTGAATCGACCTTCGGGCTCGATGCCTGTTTGTTTTACAGATGTTTGACGGCGAGGTCAAATGTTCTTCTCAATTAAGGATTGAGACGGCTTTCGGGTTTGATGCATGTTTGTTTAAAAGATGCCTAACGGCGAGGTCAAATGTTCTTCTCAACTTCTGGTTGAGCCGGCCTTCGGGTTCGATGCCTGTTTGTTTAACAGATGCCTGATGGAGAGGTCTAATGTTCTTATCAACTTTGGGTTGTGCCGCCCTTCGGATTCGATGCCTGTTTGATTAACAGATGCCTGACGGTGAGGACAGATGTTCTTCTCAACTTCGGGTTGAGCCGACCTTCGGATTTGATGCCTGTTTTTTTAACAGATGCTTGACAGTGATGTCAAGTGTTCCTATCAACTTCATGTTGATCCGACATTCAGGTTCGATGCCTGTTTGTTTAACAGATGCCAAACGGCGAATTCACATGTTCTTATCAAATTCGGGTTTAGCCGCCCTTCGGGTTCGACTCCTATTTGTTTAACAGATGCCTGACGGTGAGGTCAGATGTTCTTCTCAACTTCAAGTTGAGCCGGCCTTCGGGTTCGATGCCTGTCTGTTTAATAGATGCCTGACGGTGAGTTCAGATGTTCTTCTCAACTTCGGGTTGAGCCGGCCTTCGGATTTGACGCCTGTTTGTTTAACAGATGCGTGACAGTGAAGTCAAATGTTCCTCTCAACTTCATGTTGAGCCGACCTTCCGGTTTGATGCCTGTTTGTTTAACAGATGCCTAACGGCGAGGTCAGATGTTCCTCTCAACTTCGTGTTGAGCCGGCCTTCGGGTTCGATGTCTGTTTATTTAAGAGATGCCTGACGGCGAGGTCAGATATTCCTATCAATTTCTGGTTGAGCCGGCCTTTGGGTTTGATGCCTGTTTGTTTAACAGATTCCTGGCGGAGAGGTCTAATGTTCTTATCAACTTCGGGTTGAACCGCCCTTCGGGTTCAATGCCTTTTTCTTTAACAGATGCCTGACGGTGAGGTCAGATGTTCTTCTCAACTTCGGGTTGATCCGGCCTTCGGATTTGATGCCTGTTTGTTTAACAGATGCTTGACAGTGAAGTCAAATGTTCCTCTCAACTTCATGTTGAGCCGACCTTCAGGTTCGATGCCTGTTTGTTTGACAGATGCCTGACGGCGAGGTCAGATGTTTTTCTCAACTTCGTGTTGAGCTGGCCTTCGGGTTCGATGCCTATTTGTTTAAGAGATGCCTGACGGTGATGTCAGATGTTCTTATCAACTTCGGGTTGAGCTAGCCTTCAGGTTCGATGCCTGTTTGTTTAACAGATGCCTAACGGCGAAATCAGATGTTGTTATCAACTTCGGGTTGAGCCGCCCTTCGGGTTCGATGCCTGTTTGTTTAACAGATGCCTGACGGTGAGGTCAGATGTTCTTCTCAACTTCAAGTTGAGCCGGCCTTCGGGTTCGATGCCTATTTGTTTAACAGATGTTTGACGGCGAGGCCAGATGTTCTTCTCAATTAAGGATTGACACGGCCTTCGGGTTTGATGCCTGTTTGTTTAACAGATGCCTAACGGCAAGGTCAAATGTTCTTCTCAACTTCGGGTTGAGCCGGCCTTCGGGTTCGATGCCTGTTTGTTTAACAGATGCCTGGTGGAGAGGTCTAATGTTCTTATCAACTTTGGGTTGTGCCGCCCTTCGGGTTCGATGCCTGTTTGTTTAACAGATGCCTGACGGCGAGGTCAGATATTCCTATCAACTTCGGGTTGAGCTGGCCTTCGGGTTCGATGCCAGTTTGTTTAACAGATGCTTAACGGCGAAGTTAAATGTTCTTATCAACTTCGGGTTGAGCCGCCCTTCGAGTTCGACGCCTGTTTGTTTAACAGATGCCTGAAGGTGAGGTCAGATGTTCTTCTCAACTTCGGGTTGAGCCGGCCTTCGGATTTGATGCCTGTTTGTTTAACAGATGCTTGACAGTGAAGTCAAATGTTCCTCTCAAATTCATGTTGAGCCGACCTTCCGGTTTGATGCCTGTTTGTTTAACAGATGCCTAACTGGGAGGTCAGATGTTCCTCTAAACTTCGTGTTGAGCCGGCCTTCGGGTTGGATGTCTGTTTGTTTAAGAGATGCCTGACGGCGAGGTCAGATGTTCTTATCAAATTCTGGTTGAGCCGGCCTTTGGGTTTGATGCCTGTTTGTTTAACAAATGCCTGGCGGAGAGGTCTAATGTTCTTATCAACTACGGGTTTAGCCGCCCTTCGGGTTCAATACCTTTTTGTTTAACAGATGCCTGACGGTGAGGTCAGATGTTCTTCTCAACTTCGGGTTGAGCCGACCTTCAGATTTGATGCCTGTTTATTTAACATATGCTTGACAGTGAAGTCAAATGTTCCTCTCAACTTCATGTTGAGCCGACCTTCAGGTTCGATGCCTGTTTGTTTAACAGATGCCTGACGGCGAGGTCAGATGTTTCTCTCAACTTCGTGTTGAGGCGGCCTTCGGGTTCGATGCCTATTTGTTTAAGAGATGCCTGACGGCAATGTCAGATGTTCTTATCAACTTTGGGTTGAGCTGGCCTTCAGGTTCGATGCCTGTTTGTTTAACAGATGCCTAACAGCAAAGTCGGATGTTCTTATCAACTTCGGGTTGAGCCGCCCTTCGGGTTCGATGCCTGTTTGTTTAACAGATGCCTGACGGTGAGGTCAGATGTTCTTCTAAACTTCAAGTTGATCCGACCTTCGGGTTCGATGCCTGTTTGTTTAATAGATGCCTGGTGGAGAGGTCTAATGTTCTTATCAACTTTGGGTTGTGCCGCCCTTCGGGTTCGATGCCTGTTTGATTAACAAATGCCTGACAGTGAGGTCAGATGTTCTTCTCAACTTCGGGTTGAGCCGGCCTTCGGATTTGACGCCTGTTTGTTTAACAGATGCTTGACAGTGAAGTCAAATGTTCCTCTCAACTTCATGTTGAGCCGACCTTCTGATTTGATGCCTGTTTGTTTAACAGATGCCTAACAGCGAGGTCAGATGTTCCTCTCAACTTCGTGTTGAGCCGGCCTTCGGGTTCGATGTCTGTTTATTTAAGAGATGCCTGACGGCGAGGTCAGATATTCCTATCAATTTCTGGTTGAGCCGACCTTTGGGTTTGATGCCTGTTTGTTTAACAGATTCCTGGCGGAGAGGTCTAATGTTCTTATCAACTTCGGGTTGAACCGCCCTTCGGGTTCAATGCCTTTTTCTTTAACAGATGCCTGACGGTGAGGTCAGATGTTCTTCTCAACTTCGGGTTGATCCGGCCTTCGGATTTGATGCCTGTTTGTTTAACAGATGCTTGACAGTGAAGTCAAATGTTCTTCTCAACTTCATGTTGAGCCGACCTTCAGGTTCGATGCCTGTTTGTTTAACAGATGCCTGACGGCGAGGTCAGATGTGTTTCTCAACTTCGTGTTGAGCTGGCCTTCGGGTTCGATGCCTATTTGTTTAAGAGATGCCTGACGGTGATGTCAGATGTTCTTATCAACTTCGGGTTGAGCTAGCCTTCAGGTTCGATGCCTGTTTGTTTAACAGATGCCTAACGGCGAAATCAGATGTTCTTATCAACTTCGGGTTGAGCCGCCCTTCGGGTTCGATGCCTGTTTGTTTAACAGATGCCTGACGGTGAGGTCAGATGTTTTTCTCAACTTCAAGTTGAGCCGGCCTTCGGGTTCGATGCCTGTTTGTTTAACAGATGTTTAACGGCGAGGCCAGATGTTCTTCTCAATTAAGGATTGACACGGCCTTCGGGTTTGATGCCTGTTTGTTTAACAGATGCCTAACGGCAAGGTCAAATGTTCTTCTCAACTTCGGGTTAAGCCGGCCTTCGGGTTCGATGCCTATTTGTTAAACAGATGCCTGGTGGAGAGGTCTAATGTTCTTGTAACCTTTGGGTTGTGCCGCCCTTCGGGTTCGATGCCTGTTTGTTTAACAGATGCCTGACGGCGAGGTCAGATGTTCCTATCAACTTCGGGTTGAGCAGGCCTTCAGGTTCGATGCCTGTTTGTTTAACAGATGCCTAACGGCGAAGTCAGATGTTCTTATCAACTTCGGGTTGAGCCGCCCTTCGGGTTCGACGCCTGTTTGTTTAACAGATGCCTGAAGGTGAGGTCAGATGTTCTTCTCAACTTCGGGTTGAGCCGGCCTTCGGATTTGATGCCTGTTTGTTTAACAGATGCTTGACAGTGAAGTCAAATGTTCCTCTCAAATTCATGTTGGCCGACCTTCCGGTTTGATGCTTGTTTGTTTAACAGATGCCTAACAGCGAGGTCAGATATTCCTCTCAACTTCGTGTTGAGCCAGCCTTCGGGTTCGATGTCTGTTTGTTTAAGAGATACCTGACAGCGAGGTCAGATGTTCTTATCAACTTCTGGTGGAGCCGGCCTTTGGGTTTGATGCGTGTTTGTTTAACAGATGCCTGGTGGAGAGGTCTAATGTTCTTATCAACTACGGATTGAGCCGCCCTTCGGGTTTGATACCTTTTTGTTTAACAGATGCCTGACGGTGAGGTCAGATGTTCTTCTCAACTTCGGGTTGAGCCGGCTTTCAGATTTGATGTCTGTTTGTTTAACATATGCTTGATAGTGAAGTCAAATGTTCCTCTCAACTTCATGTTGAGCCGACCTTCAGGTTCGATGCCTTTTTGTTTAACAGATTTCGACGGCGAGGTCAGATGTTTCTCTCAACTTCGTGTTGAGCCGGCCTTCGGGTTCGATGCCTATTTGTTTAAGAGATGTCTGACGGCAATGTCAGATGTTCTTATCAACTTTGGGTTGAGCTGGCCTTCAGGTTCGATGCCTATTTGTTTAATAGATGCCTAACAGCAAAGTCGGATGTTCTTATCAACTTCGGGTTGAGCCGCCCTTCGGGTTCGATGCCTGTTTGTTTAACAGATGCCTAACGGTGAGGTCAGATGTTCTTCTCTACTTCAAGTTGAGCCGACCTTCGGGTTCGATGCCTGTTTGTTTAACAGATGCCTGGTGGAGAGGTCTAATGTTCTTATCAACTTTGGGTTGTGCCACCCTTCGGGTTCGATGCCGGTTTGATTAACAGATGCCTGACAGTGAGGTCAGATGTTCTTCTCAAATTCGGGTGGAGCCGACCTTCGTATTTGATGCCTGTTTTTTTAACAGATGCTTGACAGTGATATCAAATGTTCCTCTCAACTTCATGTTGACCCGACATTCAGGTTCAATGCTTGTTTGTTTAACAGATGCCAGACGGCGGGGTCAGATGTTCCTATCAACTTCGGGTTGAGCCGCCCTTCGGGTTCGATGCCTGTTTGTTTAACAGATGCCTAACGGCGAAGTCAGATGTTCTTATCAACTTCGGGTTGAGCCGCCCTTCGGGTTCGACGCCTATTTGTTTAACAGAAGCCTGACGGTGAGGTCAGATGTTCTTCTCCGCTTCAAGTTGAGCCGGCCTTCGGGTTCGATGCCTGTTTGTTTAACAGATGCTTGACGGTGAGGTCAGATGTTCTTCTCAACTTCGGGTTGAGCCGGCCTTCGGATTTGATGCCTTTTGTTTAACAGATGCTTGAGAGTGAAGTCAAACGTTCCTCTCAACTTCATGTTGAGACGACCTTAAGGTTTGATGCTTGTTTGTTTAACAGATGCCTAACGGCGAGGTCAGATATTCCTCTCAACTTCGTGTTGAGCCGGGCTTCGGGTTCGATGTCTGTTTGTTTAAGAGATGCCTGACAGCGAGGTCAGATGTTCTTATCAACTACTGGTTGAGCCGGCCTTTGGGTTTGATGCCTGTTTGTTTAACAGATGCTTTGCAGAGAGGTCTAATGTTCTTATCAACTTCGGGTTGAGCCGCCCTTCGGGTTCGATACCTGTTTGTTTAACAGATGCTTGACGGTGAGGTCAGATGTTCTTTTTAACTTCGGGTTAATCCGGCCTTTGGATATGATGCCTGTTTGTTTAACAGATGCTTGACAGTGAAGTCAAATGTTCCTCTCAACTTCATGTCGAGCCGACCTTCAAGTTCGGTACCTGTTTGTTTAACAGATGCCTGACGGCGAGGTCAGATGTTCCTCTCAACTTCGTGTTGAGTCGGCCTTTGGGTTCGATGCCTATTTGTTTAAGAGATGCCTGACGGCGATGTTTGATGTTCTTATCAACTTCAGGTTGAGCTGGCCTTCGGGTTCGATGCCTGTTTGTTTAACAGATGCCTAACGGCGAAGTCAGATGTTCTTATCAACTTCGGGTTGAGCCGCCCTTTGGGTTCTATGCCTGTTTGTTTAAGAGATGCCTGACGGCGAGGTCAGATGTTCTTATAAAATTCGGGTTGAGCCGGCCTTCGGGTTCGATGCCTGTTTGTTTAACAGATGAGTGACGGCAAAGTCAGATGTTCTTCTCAACTTCGTGTTGTGCCGGCCTTCGTGTTCGATGCCTGTTTGTTTAACAAATGCCTGACGGTGATGTCCGATGTTCTTCTCAACTTCAAGTTGAGTCGGCCTTCGGGTTCGATGCTTGTTTGTTTAACAGATGTTTGACGGCGAGGTCAGATGTTCTTCTCAATTAAGGATTGAGACGGACTTCCGGTTTGATGCCTGTTTGTTTAACAGATGCCTAACGGCGAGGTCAAATGTTCTTTTCAACTTTGGGTTGGGCCGGCCTTCAGGTTCGATGCCTGTTTGTTTAACAGATGCCTGGTGGAGAGGTCTAATGTTCTTATCAACTTCGGGTTGTGCCGTCCTTCGGGTTCGATGCCTGTTTGTTTAACAGATGCCTAACGGTGAGGTCAGATGTTCTTCTCAACTTCGGGTTGAGCCGGTCTTCGGATTTGATGCCTGTTTGTTTAACAGATGCTTGACAGTGAAGTCAAATGTTCCTCTCAACTTTATGTTGAGCCGACCTTGAGGTTCAATGCCTGTTTGTTTAACAGATGCCTGACTGCGAGGTCAGATGTTCCTCTCAACTTCGTGTTGAGCCGGCCTTCGGGTTCGATGCCTGTTTTTTTAACAGATGCCTGACGGCGAGGTCAAATGTTCTTATCAACTTTGGGTTGAGCCGGCCTTCGGGTTCGACGCCTGTTTGTTTAACAGATGCCTGACGGTGAAGTCAGATGTTCTTATCAACTTCGGGTTGAGCCGCCCTTCGGGTTCGATGCCTGTTTGTTTAAGAGATGCCTGACAGTGAGGTCAGATGTTCTTATAAACTTAGGGTTGAGTCGGCCTTCGGGTTCGATGCCAGTTTGTTTAACAGATGCCTGACGGCGAAGTCATATGTTCTTCTCAACTTCGTGTTGTGCCGGCATTCGGGTTCGATGCCTGTTTGTTTAGCAGATGCCTGACGGTGAGGTCCGATGTTCTTCTCAACTTCAAGTTGAGTCGGCCTTCGGGTTCGATGCCTATTTGTTTAACATATGCCTGACGGTGAGGTCAGATGTTCTTCTCAACTTCGGGTTGAGCCGGCCTTCGGATTTGATGCCTGTTTGTTTAACAGATGCTTGACAGTAAAGTCAAATGTTCCTCTCAACTTCATGTTGAGCCGGCCTTCAGGTTCGATGCCTGTTTGTTTAACAGATGCCTGACGGCAAGGTCAGATGTTCCTCTCAACTTCATGTTGAACCGGCCTTCGAGTTCGATGCCTGTTTGTTTAAGAGATGCCTGACGGCGAGGTCAGATGTTCTTATCAACTTCAGGTTGAGCCGCCCTTCGGGTTCGATGCCTGTTTGTTTAATGAATGCTTGACGATGAAGTCAGATGTTCTTATCAACTTCGGATTGGGCCGCCCTTCGGGTTCGATGCCTGTTTGTTTAACAGATGCCTGACGGTGAGGTCAGATGTTCTGGTCAACTTCAAGTTGAGACGGCCTTCGGGTTCGATGCCTACTTGTTTAACAGATGCTTGACGGCGAGGTCAGATGTTCTTCTCAATTAAGGATTGAGATGGCCTTCGGGTTCGATGCTTGTTTGTTTAACAGATGCCTAACAGCGAGGTCAGATGTTCTTATCAACTTCTGGTTGAGCCGGCCTTTGGGTTTGATGCCTGTTTGTTTAACAGATGCCTGGCGGAGAGGTCTAATGTTCTTATCAACTACGGATTGAGCCGCCCTTCGGGTTCGATACCTTTTTGTGTAACAGATGCCTGACGGTGAGGTCAGATGTTCTTCTCAACTTCGGGTTGAGCCGGCCTTCATATTTGATGCCTGTTTGTTTAACATATGCTTGACAGTGAAGTTAAATGTTCCTCTCAACTTCATGTTGAGCCGACCTTCAGGTTTGATGCCTTTTTGTTTAACAGATGCCTGACGGCGAGGTCAGATGTTTCTCTCAACTTCGTGTTGAGCCGGCCTTCGGGTTCGATGCCTATTTGTTTAAGAGATGCCTGACGGCAATGTCAGATGTTCTTATCAACTTTGGGTTGAGCTGGCCTTCAGGTTCGATGCCTGTTTGTTTAACAGATGCCTAACAGCAAAGTCGGATGTTCTTATCAACTTCGGGTTGAGCCGCCCTTCGGGTTCGATGCCTGTTTGTTTAACAGATGCCTGACGGTGAGGTCAGATGTTCTTCTCTACTTCAAGTTGAACTGGCCTTCGGGTTCGATGCCTGTTTGTTTAACAGATGCCTGGTGGAGAGGTCTAATGTTCTTATCAACTTTGGGTTGTGCCACCCTTCGGGTTTGATGTCTGTTTGATTAACAGATACCTGACAGTGAGGTCAGATGTTCTTCTCAACTTCGGGTTGAGCCGACCTTCGGATTTGATGCCTGTTTTTTTAACAGATGCTTGACAGTGATATCAAATGTTCCTCTCAACTTCATGTTGAGCCGACATTCAGGTTCAATGCCTGTTTGTTTAACAGATGCCAGACGGCGAGGTCAGATGTTCCTATCAACTTCGGGTTGAGCCGCCCTTCGGGTTCGATGCCTGTTTGTTTAACAGATGCCTAACGGCGAAGTCAGATGTTCTTATCAACTTCGGGTTGAGCCGCCCTTCGGGTTCGACGCCTATTTGTTTAACAGAAGCCTGACGGTGAGGTCAGATGTTCTTCTTAACTTCAAGTTGAGCCGGCCTTCGGGTTCGATGCCTGTTTGTTTAACAGATGCTTGACGGAGAGGTCAGATGTTCTTCTCAACTTCGGGTTGAGCCGGCCTTCGGATTTGATGCCTTTTGTTTAACAGATGCTTGAGAGTGAAGTCAAACGTTCCTCTCAACTTCATGTTGAGCCGACCTTAAGGTTTGATGCCTGTTTGTTTAACAGATGCCTAACAGCGAGGTCAGATGTTCCTCTCAACTTCGTGTTGAGCCAGGCTTCGGGTTCGATGTCTGTTTGTTTAAGAGATGCCTGACAGCGAGGTCAGATGTTCTTATCAACTTCTGGTTGAGCCGGCCTTTGGGTTTGATGCCTGTTTGTTTAACAAATGCTTTGCAGAGAGGTCTAATGTTCTTATCAACTTCGGGTTGAGCCGCCCTTCGGGTTTGATACCTGTTTGTTTAACAGATGCTTGACGGTGAGGTCAGATGTTCTTCTTAACTTCGGGTTAAGCCTGCCTTTGGATATGATGCCTGTTTGTTTAACAGATGCTTGACAGTGAAGTCAAATGTTCCTCTCAACTTCATGTTGAGCCGACCTTCAAGTTCGGTACCTGTTTGTTTAACAGATGCCTGACGGCGAGGTCAGATGTTCCTCTCAACTTCGTGTTGAGTCGGCCTTCGGGTTCGATGCCTATTTGTTTAAGAGATGCCTGACGGCGATGTTTGATGTTCTTATCAACTTCAGGTTGAGCTGGCCTTCGGGTTCGATGTCTGTTTGTTTAACAGATGCCTAACGGCGAAGTCAGATGTTCTTATCAACTTCGGGTTGAGCCGCCCTTTGGGTTCTATGCCTGTTCGTTTAAGAGATGCCTGACGGCGAGGTCAGATGTTCTTCTCAATTAAGGATTGAGACGGCCTTTCGGTTTGATGCCTGTTTGTTTAACAGATGCCTAACGGCGAGGTCAAATGTTCTTCTCAACTTTGGGTTGAGCCGGCCTTCGGGTTCGATGCCTGTTTGTTTAACAGATGCCTGGTGGAGAGGTCTAATGTTCTTATCAACTTCGGGTTGTGCCGTCCTTCGGGTTCGATGCCTGTTTGTTTAACAGATGCCTAACGGTGAGGTCAGATGTTCTTTTCAACTTCAGGTTGAGCCGCCCTTCTAGTTCGATGCCTGTTTGTTTAACAGATGCCTGACGGTGAGGTCGGATGTTCTTCTCAACTTCAAGATGAGCCGGCCTTCGGGTTCGATGCCTGTTTGTTTAACAGATGTGTGACGGCGAGGTCAGATGTTCCTCTCAATTAAGGATGGAGCCGGCCTTCGGGTTCGATGCCTGTTTTTTTTACAGATGCCTTACGGCGAGGTCAAATGTTCTTATCAACTTCGGGTTGAGACGGCCTTCGGGTTCGATGCCTGTTTGTTTAACAGATGCCTGACGGTGAAGTCAGATGTTCTTATCAACTTCGGGTTGAGCCGCCCTTCGGGTTCGATGCCTGTTTGTTTAAGAGATGCCTGACGGTGAGGTCAGATGTTCTTATAAACTTCGGGTTGAGCCGGCCTTCGGGTTCGATGCCAGTTTGTTTAACAGATGCCTGACGGCGAAGTCATATGTTCTTCTCAACTTCGTGTTGTGCCGGCCTTCGGGTTCGATGCCTGTTTGTTTATCAGATGCCTGACGGTGAGGTCCGATGTTCTTCTCAACTTCAAGTTCAGCCGGCCTTCGGGTTCTATGCCTATTTGTTTAACAGATATTTGACAGCGAGGTCAGATGTTCTTCTCAATTAAGGATTGAGAGGGGCTTTAGATTCGATGCCTGTTTATTTAACAGATGCCTGGCGGAGAGGTCTAATGTTCTTATCAACTTCGGGTTGAACCGCCCTTCGGGTTGGATGCCTATTTGTTTAACAGATGCATGACGGTGAGGTCAGATGTTCTTCTCAACTTCGGGTTGAGCCGGCCTTCGGATTTGATGCCTGTTTGTTTAACAGATGCTTGACAGTAAAGTCAAATGTTCCTCTCAACTTCATGTTGAGCCGACCTTCAGGTTCGATGCCTGTTTGTTTAACAGATGCCTGACGGCGAGGTCAGATGTTCCTCTCAACTTCGTATTGAACCGGCCTTCGAGTTCGATGCCTGTTTGTTTAAGAGATGCCTGACGGCGAGGTCAGATGTTCTTATCAACTTCAGGTTGAGCCGCCCTTCGGGTTCGATGCCTGTTTGTTTAACAGATGCCTGACGGTGAAGTCAGATGTTCTTATCAACTTCGGATTGGGCCACCCTTCGGGTTCGATGCCTGTTTGTTTAACAGATTCCTGACGGTGAGGTCAGATGTTCTGGTCAACTTCAAGTTGAGCCGGCCTTCGGGTTCGATGCTTTTTTGTTTAACAGATGCTTGACGGCGAGGTCAGATGTTCTTCTCAATTAAGGATTGAGACGGCCTTCGGGTTCGATGCTTGTTTGTTTAACAGATGCCTAACAGCGAGGTCAAATGTTCTTCTCAACTTCGGGTTGAGCCGACCTTCGGGTTCGATGCCTGTTTGTTTAACAGATGTCTGGCGGAGAGGTCTAATGTTCTTATCAACTTCGGTTTGAGCCGCCCTTCAGATTCGATGCCTGTTTGTTTTACAGATGCCTGACGGTGAGGTCAGATGTTCTTCTCAACTTCGGGATGAGCCGACCTTCAGATTTGATGCCTGTTTATTCAACATAGGCTTGACAGTGAAGTCAAATGTTCCTCTAAACTTCATGTTGAGCCTACCTTCAGGTTCGATGCTTGTTTGTTTAACAGATGCCTGACGGCGAGGTCAGATGTTCTTATCAACTTCGGGTTGAGTCGGCCTTCGGGTTCAATACCTGTTAGTTTAACAGATGCCTGACGGCGAGGTCAGATCTTCCTCTCAACTTCGTGTTGAGCCGGCCTTCGCGTTCGATGCCTGTTTGTTTAACAGATGCCTGATGGTGATGTCAGATGTTCTTCTCAACTTCGTGTTGTACTGGCCTTTGGGTTTGATGCCTGTTTGTTTAACTAATGCCTGATGAGGAGGTCAGATGTTCCTCTCAACTTCAAGGTGAGCCGGTGTTCGGGTTCGATACCTGTTTGTTTAACAGATGTTTGACAGCAAGGTCAGATGTTCTTCTCAACTAAGGGTTCAGACGGCCTTCGGGTTTGATGCCTAATTGTTTAACAGATGCCTGACTGCGAGGTCAGATGTTCTTCTCAACATTGGATTGAGCCGGCCTTTTGGTTTCACACCTTTTTTTTAACAGATGCCTGACGGCTATGTCAGATGTTCCTCTCAACTTCGTGTTGATCCGGCCTTTGGGTTCGATGCCTGTTTGTTTAACAGATGCCTGGCAGCTAGTTCAGATGTTCTTCTCAACTTCGGTTTGACCCGGCCTTCGGGTTTGATTCTTTCTTGTTTAACTAATGCCTTGCAGCGAGGTCAGATGTTCTTTTCAACTTCGGGTTGAGCCGCCCTTCTGGTTCGATGCCTGTTTGTTTAACAGATGCCTGACGGTGAGGTCGGATGTTCTTCTCAACTTCAAGATGAGCCGGCCTTCGGGTTTGATGCCTGTTTGTTTAACAGATGTGTGACGGCGAGGTCAGATGTTCTTCTCAATTAAGGATTGAGACGGCCTTCGGGTTTGATGCATGTTTGTTTAACAGATGCCTAACGGCGAGGTCAAATGTTCTTCTCAACTTCGGGTTGAACCGGCCTTCGGGTTCGATGCCTGTTTGTTTAACATATGTCTGGCGGAGAGGTCTAATGTTCTTATCAACTTCGGGTTGAGCCGCCCTTCTGGTTCGATGCCTGTTTGTTTAACAGATGCCTGACGGTGAGGTCAGATGTTCTTCTCAAATTCGGGTTGAGCCGGCCTTCAAATTTGATGTCTATTTTTTTAACAGATGCTTGACAGTGAAGTCAAAAGTTCCTCTCAACTTCATGTTGAGCCGACCTTCAGGTTCGATGCCTGTTTGTTTAACAGATGCCTGAAGGCGAGGTCAGAGGTTCCTCACAACTTCGTGTTAAGCCAGCCTTCGGGTTCGATGCCTGTTTGTTTAACAGATGCCTGACGACAAGGTCAGATGTTCTTATCAACTTCGGGTTGAGCCGGCCTTCGAGTTCGGTGACTGTTTGTTTAACAGATGCTTGACGGTGAAGTCAGATGTTCTTATCAACTTCGGGTTGAGCCGACCTTGTTCGATGCCTGTTTGTTTAACAGATGGCTGACGGTGCATTCAGATGTTCTTATCAACTTCGGGTTGAGCCGCCCTTCGGGTTCGATGCCTGTTTGTTTAAGAGATTCCTGACGGCGAGGTCATATGTTCTTATCAACTTCGGGTTGAGCCGACCTTCGAGTTCGATGCCTGTTTTTTTAACAGATGCCTAACAGCGAAGTCAGATGTTCTTATCAACTTCGGGTTGAGCCGCCCTTCGGGTTCGATGCTTGTTTGTTTATTAGATGTTTGACAACGAGGTCGGATGTTCTTCTCAACTAAGGGCTCAGACGGCCTTCTGGTTTGATGCCTAATTGTTTAATAGATGCCTGACGGCGAGGTCAGATGTTCCTCTCAACTTCGTGTTGAGCCGGCCTTTGGGTTCGATGCCTATTTGTTTAACAGATGCCTGGCAGCTAGGTCAGATGTTCTTCTCAACTGCAGGTTGAGTCGTCCTTCGGGTTTGATTCCTGCTTGTTTATCTAATGCCTGGAAGCGAGGTCGAATGTTCTTCTCAACTTCGGGTTGAGCTGCCCTTCAGGTTCGATGCCTGTTTGTTTAACAGATGCCTGACGGTGAGGTTAGATGTTCTTCTCAACTTTAAGTTGAGCCGACCTTCAGGTTCGATGCCTGTTTGTTTAACAGATGTTTGACAGCGA
Organism: Lathyrus sativus; assembly: GCA_963859935.3. Classification (NCBI taxonomy): domain Eukaryota; kingdom Viridiplantae; phylum Streptophyta; class Magnoliopsida; order Fabales; family Fabaceae; genus Lathyrus; species Lathyrus sativus. The sequence goes on from OZ012735.1 coordinate 450,019,973, forward strand.
GGTCAGATGTTCTTCTCAATTAAGGATTGAGACGGCCTTCGGGTTCGATGCCTGTTTGTTTAACAGATGCCTAACGGCAAGGTAAAATGTTCTTCTCAACTTCGGGTTGAGCCGGCCTTCGGGTTCGATACCTGTTTGTTTATCAGATGCCTGGCGGAGAGGTCTAATGTTCTTATCAACTTCGGGTTGAGCCGCCCTTCTGGTTTGATGCCTGTTTGTTTAACAGACGCCTGACGGTGAGGTCAGATGTTCTTCTCAACTTCGGGTTGAGCCGGCCTTCGGATTTGATGTCTGTTTGTTTAACAAATGCTTCTCTCAACTTTATGTTGAGCCGACCTTCAGGTTCGATGCCTGTTTGTTTAATAGATGCCTGACGGTGAGGTCAGATTTTCCTCTCAACATCGTGTTGAGCCGGCCTTCGGGTTCGATGCCTGTTTGTTTACAGATGCCTGACGGCGAGGTCAGATGTTCTTATCAAATTTGGGTTGAGTCGGTGTTCGGGTTCGATGCCTGTTTGTTTAACAGATGCCTAACATCGATGTTAGATGTTCTTATAAACTTCGGGTTGAACCGTCCTTCGGGTTCGATGCCTGTTTGTTTATGAGATGCCTGACAGCGAGGTCAGATGTTCTTATCAACTTCGAGTTGAGTCGGCCTTCAGGTTCGATGCCTGTTTGTTTAACATATGCCTGATGGCGAGGACAGATGTTCTTATCAACTTCGGGTTGAGCCGGCCTTCGGGTTCGATGCCTGTTTTAACAGATGCTTGACGGTGAAATCAGATGTTCTTATCAACTTTGGGTTGAGTCGCCCTTCGGGTTTGATGCCTGTTTGTTTAACATATTCCTGACGGGGAGGTCAGATGTTCTTCTCATCTTCGGGTTGAGCCGGCCTTCGGATTTGATGCCTGTTTGTTTAACAAATGCTTGACAGTGAAGACAAATGTTCCTCACAACTTCATGTTGAGCCGACCATCAGGTTCGATCCCTGTTTGTTTAACAGAAGCCTGACGGCGAGGTCAGATGTTGCTCTCAACTTCGTATTGAGCCGGCCTTCGGGTTCGATGCCTGTTTGTTTAACAGATGCCTGACGGTGAGGTCAGATATTCTTCTCAACTTCAAGGTGAGCCGGCCTTCGGGTTCAATACCTGTTTGTTTAACAGATGATAGACAACGAGGTCAGATGTTCTTCTCAACTAAGGGTTCAGATGGCCTTCTAGTTTGATGCCTAATTATTTAACAGATGTCTGACGGCAAGGTCAGATGTTCTTCTCAACTTCGAATTGAGCCGGCCTTCTGGTTTCACACTATTTTGTTTAACAAATGCCTGACAGCGAGGTCAGATGTTCTTCTCAACTTTGTGTTGTGCCGGCCTTCGGGTTTGATGCCTGTTTGTTTAACTAATTCCTAATGGGGAGGTCAGATGTTCCTCTCAACTTCAAGTTGAGCCGGCCTTCGGGTTCGATGCTTGTTTATTTAACAGATGTTTGACGGCGAGGTCAGATATTCTTCTTAATTAAGGATTGAGAGGGCCTTCGGGTTCGATGCCTATTTGTTTAACAGATGCCTAACGGCGAGGTCAAATGTTCTTCTCAATTTCGGGTTGAGCCGGCCTTCAGGTTCGATGCCTGTTTGTTTAACAGATGCCTGGTGGAGAGGTCTAATGTTCTTATCAACTTCGGGTTGAGCCGCCCTTCGGGTTCGATGCCTTTTTGTTTAACAGATGCCTGACGGTGAGGTCAGATGTTCTTCTCAACTTCGGGCTGTGCCGACCTTCAGATTTGATGTCTAATTGTTTAACAGATGCTTGATAGTGAAGTCAAATATTCCTCTCAACTTCATGTTGAGACGACCTTCAGGTTCGATGCCTGTTTGTTTAACAGATGCCTAACGACGAGGTCAAATGTTCTTCTCAACTTGGGGTTGCGCCGACTTTCGGGTTCGATGCCTGTTTGTTTAACAGATGCCTGGCGGAGAGGTCTAATGTTTTTATCAACTTCGGGTTGAGCCGCCCTTCGGGTTAGATGCCTGTTTGTTTAACATATGCCTGATGGTGAGGTCAGATGTTCTTTTCAAATTCGGGTTGAGCCGGCCTTCGGATTTGATGCCTGTTTGTTTAACAGATGCTTGACAGTGAAGTCAAATGTTCCTCTCAACTTCATGTTGAGCCGACCTTCAGGTTCGATGCATGTTTGTTTAACAGATGCCTGACGGCTAAGTCAGATATTCTTATCAACTTTGGGTTGAGCCTCCCTTTGGGTTCGATGTCTGTTTGTTTAAGAGATTCCTGACGGCGAGGTCAGATGTTCTTATCAACTTCAGGTCGAGCCGGCCTTCGGGTTCGATGCCTGTTTGTTTGACAGATGCCTGACGGTGAAGTCAGATGTTCTTATCAACTTCGGGTTGAGCCGCCCTTCGGGTTCGATGCCTGTTTGTTTAACAGATGCCTGACAGCGAGGTCAGATGTTCTTATCAACTTCGGGTTGAGCCGACCTTCGGGTTCGATGCCTGTTTGTTTAACAGATGCCTGACGGCGAAGTCAGATGTTCTTATCAACTTCGGGTTGAGCCGCCCTTCGGGTTCGATGCCTGTTTGTTTAACAGATGCCTGACGGTAAGGTCAGATGTTCTTCTCAACTTCGGGTTAAGCCGGTCTTCGGATTTGATGCTTGTTTGTTTAACAGATGCTTGACAGTGAAGTCGAATGTTCCTCTCAACTTCACGTTGAGCCGACCTTCGGGTTCGATGCTTGTTTGTTTAACACATGCCTGACGGCGAGGTCAGATGTTCCTCTCAACTTCGTGCTGAGCCGGCCTTCGGGTTCGAAGCCTGTTTGTTTAATAGTTACCTGACAGCGAGGTCAGATGTTCTTCTCAACTTTGTGTTGTACCGGCCTTCGGGTTCGATGCCTGTTTTGTTAACTAATGCCTGATGGGGAGGTCAGATGTTCCTCTCAACTTCGAGGTGAGTCGGCCTTCAGGTTCGATACCTGTTTGTTTAATAGATGTTTGACGGCGAGGTCAGATGTTCTTCTCAACTAAGGGTTCAGACGGCCTTCGAGTTTGATGCCTAATTGTTTAACAGTTGCCTGATGGCGAGGTCAGATGTTCTTCTCTACTACGGATTGAGTCGGCCTTCTGGTTTCACACCTTTTTTTTAAAAGATGCCTGATGGCAAGGTCAGATGTTCTTCTCAATTTCGGCTTGAGCCGGCCTTTGGGTTCGATGCCTGTTTGTTTAACAGATGCCAGCCGGCTAGGTCAGATGTTCTTCTCAACTTCGGGTTGAGCCGGCCTTCGGGTTCGATTCCTGCTTGTTTAACTAACGCCTGGCAGCGAGGTCGGATGTTCTTCTCAACTGCAGGTTGAGTCGTCCATCAAATTCGATGTCTGTTTGTTTAACATATGCCTAACAGCGAGGTCAGATGTTCTTCTCAACTTTGTGTTGTGCCGGCCTTCGGGTTTGATGCCTGTTTGTTTAACTAATTCCTGATGGGGAGGTCAGATGTTCCTCTCAACTTCAAGTTGAGCCGGCCTTCGGGTTCGATGCTTGTTTGTTTAACAGATGTTTGACGGCGAGGTCAGATGTTCTTCTCAATTAAGGATTGAGAGGGCCTTCGGGTTCGATGCTTGTTTGTTTAACAGATGCCTGACGGCGAGGTCAAATGTTCTTCTCAACTTCGGGTTGAGCCGGCCTTCGGGTTCGATGCTTGTTTGTTTAACAGATGCCTGGCGGAGAGGTCTAATGTTCTTATCAACTTCGGGTTGAGCCGCCCTTCGGGCTCTATGCCTTTTTGTTTAACAGATGCCTGACGGTGAGGTCAGATGTTCTTCTCAACTTCGGGTTGTGCCGGCCTTCGGATTTGATGTCTAATTGTTTAACAGATGCTTGATAGTGAAGTCAAATATTCCTCTCAACTTCATGTTGAGCCGACCTTCAGGTTCGATGCCTGTTTGTTTAACAGATACCTAACGGCGAGGTCAAATGTTCTTCTCAACTTGGGGTTGCACCGACTTTCTGGTTCGATGCCTGTTTGTTTAACAGATGCCTGGCGGAGAGGTCTAATGTTCTTAACAACTTCGGGTTGAGCCGCCCTTCGGGTTCGATGCCTGTTTGTTTAACATATGCCTGATGGTGAGGTCAGATGTTCTTTTCAAATTCGGGTTGAGCCGGCCTTCGGATTTGATGCCTGTTTGTTTAACAGATGCTTGACAGTGAAGTCAAATGTTCCTCTCAACTTCATGTTGAGCCGACCTTCAGGTTCGATGCATGTTTGTTTAACAGATGCCTGACGGCTAAGTCAGATATTCTTATCAACTTTGGGTTGAGCCTCCCTTTGGGTTCGATGTCTGTTTGTTTAAGAGAATCCTGACGGCGAGGTCAGATGTTCTTATCAACTTCAGGTTGAGCCGGCCTTCGGGTTCGATGCCTGTTTGTTTGACAGATGCCTGACGGCGAAGTCAGATGTTCTTATTAACTTCGGGTTGAGCCGCCCTTCGGGTTCGATGCCTGTTTGTTTAACAGATGCCTGACAGCGAGGTCAGATGTTCTTATCAACTTCGGGTTGAGCCGACCTTCGGGTTCGATGCCTGTTTGTTTAACAGATGCCTGACGGCGAAGTCAGATGTTCTTATCAACTTCGGGTTGAGCCTCCCTTCGGGTTCGATGCCTGTTTGTTTAACAGATGCCTGACGGTAAGGTCAGATGTTCTTCTCAACTTCGGGTTAAGCCGGCCTTCGGATTTGATGCCTGTTTGTTTAACAGATGCTTGACAGTGAAGTCGAATGTTCCTCTCAACTTCACGTTGAGCCGACCTTCGGGTTCGATGCTGTTTTGTTTAACACATGCCTGACGGCGAGGTCTGATGTTCCTCTCAACTTCGTGCTGAGCCGGCCTTCGGGTTCGAAGCCTGTTTATTTAATAGTTACCTGACAGCGAGGTCAGATGTTCTTCTCAACTTTGTGTTGTACCGGCCTTCGGGTTCGATGCCTGTTTTGTTAACTAATGCCTGATGGGGAGGTCAGATGTTCCTCTCAACTTCGAGGTGAGCCGGCCTTCATGTTCGATACCTGTTTGTTTAATAGATGTTTGACGGCGAGGTCAGATGTTCTTCTCAACTAAGGGTTCAGACGGCCTTCGAGTTTGATGCCTAATTATTTAACAGTTGCCTGACGGCGAGGTCAGATGTTCTTCTCTACTACGGATTGAGTCGGCCTTCTGGTTTTACACCTTTTTTTTTAACAGATGCCTGATGGCAAGGTCAGATGTTCTTCTCAATTTCGGCTTGAGCTGGCCTTTGGGTTCGATGCCTGTTTGTTTAACAGATGCCAGCCGGCTAGGTCAGATGTTCTTCTCAACTTCGGGTTGAGCCGGCCTTCGGGTTCGATTCCTGCCTGTATAACTAATGCCTGGCAGCGAGGTCGGATGTTCTTCTCAACTGCAGGTTGAGTCGGCCATCAAATTCGATGTCTATTTATTTAACATATGCGTAACAGCGAGGTCAGATATTCTTCTCAACTTTGTGTTGTGCCGGTCTTCGGGTTTGATGCCTGTTTGTTTAACTAATTCCTGATGGGGAGGTCAGATGTTCCTCTAAACTTCAAGTTGAGCCGGCCTTCGAGTTCGATGCTTGTTTGTTTAACAGATGTTTGACGACGAGGTCAGATGTTCTTCTCAATTAAGGATTGAGAGGGCCTTCGGGTTCGATGCCTGTTTGTTTAACAGATGCCTGACGGGGAGGTCAAATGTTCTTCTCAACTTCGGGTTGAGTCGGCCTTCGGGTTCGATGCCTGTTTGTTTAACAGATGCCTGGCGGAGAGGTCTAATGTTCTTATCAACTTCGGGTTGAGCTGCCCTTCGGGTTCGATGCCTTTTTGTTTAAGAGATGCCTGACGGTGAGGTCAGATGTTCTTCTCAACTTCGGGCTGTGCCGGCCTTCGGATTTGATGTCTAATTGTTTAACAGATGCTTGATAGTGAAGTCAAATATTCCTCTCAACTTCATGTTGAGCCGACCTTCAGGTTCGATGCCTGTTTGTTTAACAGATGCCTGACGGCGAGGTCAGATGTTCCTCTCAACTTCGTGTTGAGCCGGCCTTCGGGTTCGATGCCTGACGGCGAGGTATAATGTTCTTATCAACTTCGGGTTGAGCCGCCCTTCGGGTTCGATGCCTGTTTGTTTAACAGATGCCTGACATTGAGGTCAGATGTTCTTTTCAACTTCGGGTTGAGTCGACTATCAAATTCGATGCCTGTTTGTTTAACAGATGATTGCCAGTGAAGTTAGATGTTCCTCTCAACTTCGGGTTGAGCCGGCCTTTGAATTTGATGCCTGTTTGTTTAACAGATGCCTGATGTCGATGTCAGATGTTTCTCTCAACTTCGTGTTGAGTCGGCCTTCGTGTTCGATGCCTGTTTGTTTAACAGATGCCTGACGGGGAGGTCAGATGTTCTTATCAACTTCGGGTTGAGCCGCCCTTCGGGTTTGATGCCTGTTTGTTCAATAGATGTTTGACGACGAGGTTAGATGTTCTTCTCAACTAAGGGTTGAGACGGCCTTCGAGTTTGATGCCTGTTTGTTTAACAGATGCCAGACGGGGAGGTCAGATGTTCTTCTCAACTTCGAGTTGAGTCGGCCTTCGGGTTCCACATCTTTTTGTTTAACAAATGCCTGACGGCGAGGTCAGATGTTCTTCTCAACTTTGGGGTGAGCCGGCCATTGGGTTCTATGCCTGTTTGTCTAACAAATGCCTGGCGGCTAGGTCAGATGTTCTTCTAAATTTCGGGTTGAGCCGGCCTTCGGGTTCGATTCCTGTTTGTTTAATTAATGCCTGGCAGCAAGTTCGGATGTTCTTCTCTACTTCGTTTGTGCCGGCCTTCGGGTTCGATGCCTGTTTGTTTAACATATGTCTGACAGCGAGGTCACATGTTCTTCTCAACTTCGTGTTGAGCCGGCCTTCGGGTTCGATGCCTGTTTGTTTAACAGATGTTGGACGGTGAGGTCAAATGTTCTTCTCTACTTCGTGTTGAGGCGGTCTTCGGGTTCGATGCCTGGCGGAGAGGTCTAATTTTCTTATCAACTTCAGGTTGAGCCGCCCTTTGGGTTCGATGCTTGTTTATTTAACAGATGCCTGACGGTGAGGTCAGATGTTCTTCTCAACTTCGGGTTGAGCCGGCCTTCGGATTTGATGCCTGTTTGTTTAACAGATGCTTGACAGTGAAGTCAAATTTTTCTCTCAACTTCATGTTGAGCCGACCTTCAAGTTCGATGCCTGTTTGTTTAATAGATGTCTGACGGCGAGGTCAGATGTTCCTCTCAACTTCGTGTTGAGCCGACCTTCGGGTTCGATGCTTGTCTGTTTAAGAGACGCCTGACAGCGAGGTCTAATGTTCTTATCAACTTCGGGTTGAGCCGCCCTTTGGGATCGATGCCTGTTTGTTTAACAGATTCCTGACGGTGAGGTCAGATGTTCTTCTCAACTTCGGGTTGAGCCGGCCTTCGGATTTGTTGCCTGTTTGTTTAATAGATTCTTAACAGTGAAGTCAAATGTTCCTCTCAACTTCATGTTGAGCCAACCTTCAGGTTCGATGCCTGTTTGTTTAACAGATGCTTGACGTCGAGGTGAGATGTTCTTATCAACTTCGGGTTGAGCCGGCATTCGGGTTCCACACCTTTTTGTTTAACAGATGCTTGACGGCGAGGTCAGATGTTCTTCTCGACTTCGTGTTGAGCCGGCCTTTGGGTTCGATGCCTGTTTGTTTAACAGATGTCTGGCGGCTAGGTCAGATGTTCTTCTCAACTTCGGCTTGAGCTGACCTTCGAGTTCGATTCCTGTTTGTTTAACTAATGCCTGGAAGTAAGGTCGGATGTTCTTCTCAACTTCGTGTTGTGCCGGCCTTCGGGTTCGATGCCTGTCTTTTTAACTAATGCCTGATGGAGAGGTCAGATGTTCCTATTAACTTCAAGTTGATCCGTCCTTCGGGTTCGATGCCTGTTTGTTTAACAGATGTTTCACGGTGATGTCAGATGTTCTTCTCAATTAAGGATTGAGACGACCTTCGGGTTCGATGCCTGTTTGTTTAACAGATGCCTGACGGCGAGGTCAAATGTTCTTCTCAACTTCGTGTTGAGCCGGCCTTCGGGTTCGATGTCTGTTTGTTTAACAGATGCTTGGCGGAGAGGTCTAATGTTCTTATCAACTTCGGGTTGAGCCGCCCTTCTGGTTCGATGCCTGTTTGTTTAACAGACGCCTGACGGTGAGGTCAGATGTTCTTGTCAACTTCGGGTTGAGCCGGCCTTCGGATTTGATGCCTGTTTGTTTAACAGATGCTTGACAGTGAAGTCAAATTTTCCTCTCAACTTCATGTTGAGCCGACCTTCAAGTTCGATGCCTGTTTGTTTAATAGATGTCTGGCGGCCAGGTCAGATGTTCCTCTCAACTTTGTGTTGAGCCGACCTTTGGGTTCGATGACTGTTTGTTTAAGAGATGCTTGACAGCGAGGTGAGATGTTCTTCTTAATTTCGGGTTGAGCCGGCCTTCGGGTTCCACACCTTTTTGTTTAACAGATGCCTGACAGTGAGGTCAGATGTTCTTCTCAACTTCGGGTTGAGCCGACCTTTGGGTTTGATGCCTGTTTGTTTAACAGATGTATGGCAGCTAGGTCAGATGTTCTTCTCAACTTTGGGTTGAGCCGGCCTTCGGGTTCGATTCCTGTTTGTTTAACTAATGCCTGGCAGCGAGGTCGGATGTTCTTCTCAACTTCGGGTTGAGTCGGCCTTCGGGTTTGATGCTTGTTTGTTTAACTAATGCCTGATGGGGAGGTCAGATGTTCCTCTCAACTTCAAGTTGAGCCGGCCTTCGGGTTCGATGCCTGTTTGTTTAACAGATGTTTGACGTCGAGGTCAGATGTTCTTCTCAATTAAGGATTGAGACAGCCTTCGGGTTCGATGCCTGTTTGTTTAACAGATGCCTGACGGCGAGGTCAAATGTTCTTCTCAACTACGGGTTGATCTGCTCTTCAGGTTCGATGCCTGTTTGTTTAACAGATGCCTGACGGTGAGGTCAGATGTTCTTCTCAACTTCGGGTTGAGTCGCCTTCGGGTTTGATGCCTGTTTGTTTAACAGATGCTTGACAGTGAAGTCAAATGTTCCTCTCAACTTCATGTTGAGCCTACCTTCAAGTTCGATGCATGTTTGTTTAACAGATGCCTGACGGCAAGGTCAGATATTCCTCTCAACTTCGTGTTGAGCCGGCCTTCGGATTTGATGCGTGTTTGTTTAACAGATGCTTGACAGTGAAGTCAAATATTCCTCTCAACTTCATGTTGCGCCGACCTTCGGGTTCGATGTCTGTTTGATTAACAGATGCCTGACGGTGAGGTCAGATGTTCCTATCAACTTCGGGTTGACCCGCCCTTCGGGTTCGATGTGTGTTTGTTTAACAGATGCCTGATGGTGAGGTCAGATGTTCTTCTCAACTTCGGGTTGAGCCGGCTTTCGGATTTGATGCCTGTTTGTTTAACAGATGCTTGACAGTGAAGTCAAATATTCCTCTCAACTTCATGTTGAGCCGACCTTCGGGTTCGATGCCTATTTGTTTAACAGATGCCCGACGGCGAGGTCAGGTGTTCTTCTCAACTTCGTGTTGTGCCAGCCTTCAGGTTCGATGCCTGTTTGTTTAACTAATGTCTGATGGGGGAGGTCAGATGTTCCTCTCAACTTCATGGTGAGCCGGCTTTCGGGTTTGATACTTGTTTGTTTAACAGATGTTTGACAGCGAGGTCAGATGTTCTTCTCAACTAAGGGTTGAGACGTCCTTCTGGTTTGATTCCTGTTTGTTTAACAGATTCCTGACGGTAAGGTCAGTTGTTCTTATCAACTTCGGGTTGAGCCGGCATTCGGGTTCCACACCTTTTTGTTTAACAGATGCTTGACAGCGAGGTCAGATGTTCTTCTCGACTTCGTGTTGAGCCGGCCTTTGGGTTCGATGCCTGTTTGTTTAACAGATGTCTGGCGGCTAGGTCAGATGTTCTTCTCAACTTCGGCTTGAGCCGACCTTCGAGTTCGATTCCTGTTTGTTTAACTAATGCCTGGAAGTAAGGTCGGATGTTCTTCTCAACTTTGGGTTGAATCGGCCTTCGGGTTTGATGCTTGCTTGTTTAACTAATGCCTGATGGGGAGGTCTGATGTTCCTTTCAACTTTAAGTTGAGCCGACCTTCGGGTTCGATGCCTGTTTGTTTAACAGATGTTTGACGTCGAGGTTAGATGTTCTTCTCAATTAAGGATTGAGACAGCCTTCGGGTTCGATTTCTGTTTATTTAACAGATGCCTGACGGCGAGGTCAAATGTTCTTCTTAACTACGGGTTGATCCGCCCTTCAGGTTCGATGCCTGTTTGTTTATTAGATGCCTGACGGTGAGGTCAGATGTTCTTCTCAACTTCTGGTTGAGTCGGCCTTCGGATTAGATGCCTGTTTGTTTAAAAGATGCTTGACGGTGAAGCCAATGTTTCTCTCAACTTCATGTTGAGCCTACCTTCAGGTTCGATGCATGTTTGTTTAACAGATGTCTGACGGCGAGGTCAGATGTTCCTCTCAACTTCGTGTTGATTCGGCCTACGGATTTGATGCATATTAGTTTAATAGATGCTTGACAGTGAAGTCAAATATTCCTCTTAACTTCATGTTGAGCCGACCTTCAGGTTCGATGTCTGTTTGTTTAACAGATGCCTGACGGTGAGGTCAGATGTTCTTATCAACTTCGGGTTGACCCGCCCTTCGGGTTCGATGTGTGTTTGTTTAACAAATGCCTGATGGTGAGGTCAGATGTTCTTCTCAACTTCGGGTTGAGCCGGCCTTCGGATTTGATGCCTGTTTGTTTAACAGATGCTTGACAGTGAAGTCAAATATTCCTCTCAACTTCATGTTGAGCCGACCTTCGGGTTCGATGCCTATTTGTTTAACAGATGCCCGACGGCGAGGTCAGGTGTTCTTCTCAACTTCGTGTTGTGCCAGCCTTCAGGTTCGATGCCTGTTTGTTTAACTAATGCCTGATGGGGGAGGTCAGATGTTCCTCTCAACTTCATGGTGAGCCGGCTTTCGGGTTTGATACTTGTTTGTTTAACAGATGTTTGACAGCGAGGTCAGATGTTCTTCTCAATTAAGGGTTGAGACGTCCTTCTGGTTTGATTCCTGTTTGTTTAACAGATTCCTGACGGTAAGGTCAGTTGTTCTTATCAACTTCGGGTTGAGCCGGCATTCGGGTTCCACACCTTTTTGTTTAACAGATGCTTGACAGCGAGGTCAGATGTTCTTCTCGACTTCGTGTTGAGCCGGCCTTTGGGTTTGATGCCTGTTTGTTTAACAGATGCCTGGCGGCTAGGTCAGATGTTCTTCTCAATTTCGGGTTGAGCCGACCTTCGGGTTTGATTCCTGTTTGTTTAACTAATGCCTGGCAGCGAGTTCGGATGTTCTTCTCAACTTCGGGTTGAGTTGACCATAAAATTCGATGCCTGTTTGTTTAACATATGCCTGACAGCGAGGTCACATGTTCTTCTCAACTTCGTGTTGTGCCGGCCTTCGGGTTCGATGCCTGTCTTTTTAACTAATGCCTGATGGAGAGGTCAGATGTTCCTATTAACTTCAAGTTGATCCGTCCTTCGGGTTCGATGCCTGTTTGTTTAACAGATGTTTCACGGTGATGTCAGATGTTCTTCTCAATTAAGGATTGAGACGACCTTCGGGTTCGATGCCTGTTTGTTTAACAGATGCCTGACGGCGAGGTCAAATGTTCTTCTCAACTTCGTGTTGAGCCGGCCTTCGGGTTCGATGCCTGTTTGTTTAACAGATGCTTGGCGGAGAGGTCTAATGTTCTTATCAACTTCGGGTTGAGCCGCCCTTCTGGTTCGATGCCTGTTTGTTTAACAGACGCCTGACGGTGAGGTCAGATGTTCTTCTCAACTTCGGGTTGAGCCGGCCTTCGGATTTGATGCCTGTTTGTTTAACAGATGCTTGACAGTGAAGTCAAATTTTCCTCTCAACTTCATGTTGAGCCGACCTTCAAGTTCGATGCCTGTTTGTTTAATAGATGCCTGGCGGCCAGGTCAGATGTTCCTCTCAACTTTGTGTTGAGCCGACCTTCGGGTTCGATGATTGTTTGTTTAAGAGATGCTTGACGGCGAGGTGAGATGTTCTTCTTAATTTCGGGTTGAGCCGGCCTTCGGGTTCCACACCTTTTTGTTTAACAGATGCCTGACAGTGAGGTCAGATGTTCTTCTCAACTTCCGGTTGAGCCGACCTTTGGGTTTGATGCCTGTTTGTTTAACAGATGTATGGCAGCTAGGTCAGATGTTCTTCTCAACTTTGGGTTGAGCCGGCCTTCGGGTTCGATTCCTGTTTGTTTAACTAATGCCTGGCAGCGAGGTCGGATGTTCTTCTCAACTTCGGGTTGAGTCGGCCTTCGGGTTTGATGCTTGTTTGTTTAACTAATGCCTGATGGGGAGGTCAGATGTTCCTCTCAACTTCAAGTTGAGCCGGCCTTCGGGTTCGATGCCTGTTTGTTTAACAGATGTTTGACGTCGAGGTCAGATGTTCTTCTCAATTAAGGATTGAGACAGCCTTCGGGTTCGATGCCTGTTTGTTTAACAGATGCCTGACGGCGAGGTCAAATGTTCTTCTCAACTACGGGTTGATCTGCTCTTCAGGTTCGATGCCTGTTTGTTTAACAGATGCCTGACGGTGAGGTCAGATGTTCTTCTCAACTTCGGGTTGAGTCGCCTTCGGGTTTGATGCCTATTTGTTTAACAGATGCTTGACAGTGAAGTCAAATGTTCCTCTCAACTTCATGTTGAGCCTACCTTCACGTTCGATGCATGTTTGTTTAACAGATGCCTGACGGCAAGGTCAGATATTCCTCTCAACTTCGTGTTGAGCCGGCCTTCGGATTTGATGCGTGTTTGTTTAACAGATGCTTGACAGTGAAGTCAAATATTCCTCTCAACTTCATGTTGCGCCGACCTTCGGGTTCGATGTCTGTTTGATTAACAGATGCCTGACGGTGAGGTCAGATGTTCCTATCAACTTCGGGTTGACCCGCCCTTCGGGTTCGATGTGTGTTTGTTTAACAGATGCCTGATGGTGAGGTCAGATGTTCTTCTCAACTTCGGGTTGAGCCGGCCTTCGGATTTGATGCCTGTTTGTTTAACAGATGCTTGACAGTGAAGTCAAATATTCCTCTCAACTTCATGTTGAGCCGACCTTCGGGTTCGATGCCTATTTGTTTAACAGATGCCCGACGGCGAGGTCAGGTGTTCTTCTCAACTTCGTGTTGTGCCAGCCTTCAGGTTCGATGCCTGTTTGTTTAACTAATGCCTGATGGGGGAGGTCAGATGTTCCTCTCAACTTCATGGTGAGCCGGATTTCGGGTTTGATACTTGTTTGTTTAACAGATGTTTGACAGCGAGGTCAGATGTTCTTCTCAACTAAGGGTTGAGACGTCCTTCTGGTTTGATTCCTGTTTGTTTAACAGATTCCTGACGGTAAGGTCAGTTGTTCTTATCAACTTCGGGTTGAGCCGGCATTCGGGTTCCACACCTTTTTGTTTAACAGATGCTTCACGGCGAGGTCAGATGTTCTTCTCGACTTCGTGTTGAGCCGGCCTTTGGGTTCGATGCCTGTTTGTTTAACAGATGTCTGGCGGCTAGGTCAGATGTTCTTCTCAACTTCGGCTTGAGCCGACCTTCGAGTTCGATTCCTGTTTGTTTAACTAATGCCTGGAAGTAAGGTCGGATGTTCTTCTCAACTTTGGGTTGAATCGGCCTTCGGGTTTGATGCTTGCTTGTTTAACTAATGCCTGATGGGGAGGTCTGATGTTCCTTTCAACTTTAAGTTGAGCCGACCTTCGGGTTCGATGCCTGTTTGTTTAACAGATGTTTGACGTCGAGGTTAGATGTTCTTCTCAATTAAGGATTGAGACAGCCTTCGGGTTCGATTTCTGTTTATTTAACAGATGCCTGACGGCGAGGTCAAATGTTCTTCTTAACTACGGGTTGATCCGCCCTTCAGGTTCGATGCCTGTTTGTTTATTAGATGCCTGACGGTGAGGTCAGATGTTCTTCTCAACTTCTGGTTGAGTCGGCCTTCGGATTAGATGCCTGTTTGTTTAAAAGATGCTTGACGGTGAAGCCAATGTTTCTCTCAACTTCATGTTGAGCCTACCTTCAGGTTCGATGCATGTTTGTTTAACAGATGTCTGACGGCGAGGTCAGATGTTCCTCTCATCTTCGTGTTGATTCGGCCTACGGATTTGATGCATATTAGTTTAATAGATGCTTGACAGTGAAGTCAAATATTCCTCTTAACTTCATGTTGAGCCGACCTTCAGGTTCGATGTCTGTTTGTTTAACAGATGCCTGACGGTGAGGTCAGATGTTCTTATCAACTTCGGGTTGACCCGCCCTTCGGGTTCGATGTGTGTTTGTTTAACAGATGCCTGATGGTGAGGTCAGATGTTCTTCTCAACTTCGGGTTGAGCCGGCCTTCGGATTTGATGCCTGTTTGTTTAACAGATGCTTGACAGTGAAGTCAAATATTCCTCGCAACTTCATGTTGAGCCGACCTTCGGGTTCGATGCCTATTTGTTTAACAGATGCCCGACGGCGAGGTCAGGTGTTCTTCTCAACTTCGTGTTGTGCCAGCCTTCAGGTTCGATGCCTGTTTGTTTAACTAATGCCTGATGGGGGAGGTCAGATGTTCCTCTCAACTTCATGGTGAGCCGGCTTTCGGGTTTGATACTTGTTTGTTTAACAGATGTTTGACAGCGAGGTCAGATGTTCTTCTCAACTAAGGGTTGAGACGTCCTTCTGGTTTGATTCCTGTTTGTTTAACAGATTCCTGACGGTAAGGTCAGTTGTTCTTATCAACTTCGGGTTGAGCCGGCATTCGGGTTCCACACCTTTTTGTTTAACAGATGCTTGACGGCGAGGTCAGATGTTCTTCTCGACTTCGTGTTGAGCCGGCCTTTGGGTTCGATGCCTGTTTGTTTAACAGATGTCTGGCGGCTAGGTCAGATGTTCTTCTCAACTTCGGCTTGAGCCGACCTTCGAGTTCGATTCCTGTTTGTTTAACTAATGCCTGGAAGTAAGGTCGGATGTTCTTCTCAACTTTGGGTTGAATCGGCCTTCGGGTTTGATGCTTGCTTGTTTAACTAATGCCTGATGGGGAGGTCTGATGTTCCTTTCAACTTTAAGTTGAGCCGACCTTCGGGTTCGATGCCTGTTTGTTTAACAGATGTTTGACGTCGAGGTTAGATGTTCTTCTCAATTAAGGATTGAGACAGCCTTCAGGTTCGATTTCTGTTTATTTAACAGATGCCTGACGGCGAGGTCAAATGTTCTTCTTAACTACGGGTTGATCCGCCCTTCAGGTTCGATGCCTGTTTGTTTATTAGATGCCTGACGGTGAGGTCAGATGTTCTTCTCAACTTCTGGTTGAGTCGGCCTTCGGATTAGATGCCTGTTTGTTTAAAAGATGCTTGACGGTGAAGCCAATGTTTCTCTCAACTTCATGTTGAGCCTACCTTCAGGTTCGATGCATGTTTGTTTAACAGATGTCTGACGGCGAGGTCAAATGTTCCTCTCAACTTCGTGTTGATTCGGCCTACGGATTTGATGCATATTAGTTTAATAGATGCTTGACAGTGAAGTCAAATATTCCTCTTAA
Organism: Lathyrus sativus; assembly: GCA_963859935.3. Lineage (NCBI taxonomy): Eukaryota > Viridiplantae > Streptophyta > Magnoliopsida > Fabales > Fabaceae > Lathyrus > Lathyrus sativus. The sequence goes on from OZ012735.1 coordinate 450,035,687, forward strand.
CTTCATGTTGAGCCGACCTTCAGGTTCGATGTCTGTTTGTTTAACAGATGCCTGACGGTGAGGTCAGATGTTCTTATCAACTTCGGGTTGACCCGCCCTTCGGGTTCGATGTGTGTTTGTTTAACAGATGCCTGATGGTGAGGTCATATGTTCTTCTCAACTTCGGGTTGAGCCGGCCTTCGGATTTGATGCCTGTTTGTTTAACAGATGCTTGACAGTGAAGTCAAATATTCCTCTCAACTTCATGTTGAGCCGACCTTCGGGTTCGATGCCTATTTGTTTAACAGATGCCCGACGGCGAGGTCAGGTGTTCTTCTCAACTTCGTGTTGTGCCAGCCTTCAGGTTCGATGCCTGTTTGTTTAACTAATGCCTGATGGGGGAGGTCAGATGTTCCTCTCAACTTCATGGTGAGGCGGCTTTCGGGTTTGATACTTGTTTGTTTAACAGATGTTTGACAGCGAGGTCAGATGTTCTTCTCAATTAAGGGTTGAGACGTCCTTCTGGTTTGATTCCTGTTTGTTTAACAGATTCCTGACGGTAAGGTCAGTTGTTCTTATCAACTTCGGGTTGAGCCGGCATTCGGGTTCCACACCTTTTTGTTTAACAGATGCTTGACAGCGAGGTCAGATGTTCTTCTCGACTTCGTGTTGAGCCGACCTTTGGGTTTGATGCCTGTTTGTTTAACAGATGTCTGGCGGCTAGGTCAGATGTTCTTCTCAATTTCGGGTTGAGCCGACCTTCGGGTTTGATTCCTGTTTGTTTAACTAATGCCTGGCAGCGAGTTCGGATGTTCTTCTCAACTTCGGGTTGAGTTGACCATAAAATTCGATGCCTGTTTGTTTAACATATGCCTGACAGCGAGGTCACATGTTCTTCTCAACTTCGTGTTGTGCCGGCCTTCGGGTTCGATGCCTGTCTTTTTAACTAATGCCTGATGGAGAGGTCAGATGTTCCTATTAACTTCAAGTTGATCCGTCCTTCGGGTTCGATGCCTGTTTGTTTAACAGATGTTTCACGGTGATGTCAGATGTTCTTCTCAATTAAGGATTGAGACGACCTTCGGGTTCGATGCCTGTTTGTTTAACAGATGCCTGACGGCGAGGTCAAATGTTCTTCTCAACTTCGTGTTGAGCCGGCCTTCGGGTTCGATGCCTGTTTGTTTAACAGATGCTTGGCGGAGAGGTCTAATGTTCTTATCAACTTCGGGTTGAGCCGCCCTTCTGGTTCGATGCCTGTTTGTTTAACAGACGCCTGACGGTGAGGTCAGATGTTCTTCTCAACTTCGGGTTGAGCCGGCCTTCGGATTTGATGCCTGTTTGTTTAACAGATGCTTGACAGTGAAGTCAAATTTTCCTCTCAACTTCATGTTGAGCCGACCTTCAAGTTCGATGCCTGTTTGTTTAATAGATGCCTGGCGGCCAGGTCAGATGTTCCTCTCAACTTTGTGTTGAGCCGACCTTCGGGTTCGATGACTGTTTGTTTAAGAGATGCTTGACGGCGAGGTGAGATGTTCTTCTTAATTTCGGGTTGAGCCGGCCTTCGGGTTCCACACCTTTTTGTTTAACAGATGCCTGACAGTGAGGTCAGATGTTCTTCTTAACTTCGGGTTGAGCCGACCTTTGGGTTTGATGCCTGTTTGTTTAACAGATGTATGGCAGCTAGGTCAGATGTTCTTCTCAACTTTGGGTTGAGCCGGCCTTCGGGTTCGATTCCTGTTTGTTTAACTAATGCCTGGCAGCGAGGTCGGATGTTCTTCTCAACTTCGGGTTGAATCGGCCTTCGGGTTTGATGCTTGTTTGTTTAACTAATGCCTGATGGGGAGGTCAGATGTTCCTCTCAACTTCAAGTTGAGCCGGCCTTCGGGTTCGATGCCTGTTTGTTTAACAGATGTTTGACGTCGAGGTCAGATGTTCTTCTCAATTAAGGATTGAGACAGCCTTCGGGTTTGATGCCTGTTTGTTTAACAGATGCCTGACGGCGAGGTCAAATGTTCTTCTCAACTACGGGTTGATCTGCCCTTCAGGTTCGATGCCTATTTGTTTAACAGATGCCTGACGGTGAGGTCAGATGTTCTTCTCAACTTCGGGTTGAGTCGCCTTCGGGATTGATGCCTGTTTGTTTAACAGATGCTTGACAGTGAAGTCAAATGTTCCTCTCAACTTCATGTTGAGCCTACCTTCAAGTTCGATGCATGTTTGTTTAACAGATGCCTGACGGCAAGGTCAGATATTCCTCTCAACTTCGTGTTGAGCCGGCCTTCGGATTTGATGCGTGTTTGTTTAACAGATGCTTGACAGTGAAGTCAAATATTCCTCTCAACTTCATGTTGCGCCGACCTTCGGGTTCGATGTCTGTTTGATTAACAGATGCCTGACGGTGAGGTCAGATGTTCCTATCAACTTCGGGTTGACCCGCCCTTCGGGTTCGATGTGTGTTTGTTTAACAGATGCCTGATGGTGAGGTCAGATGTTCTTCTCAACTTCGGGTTAAGCCGGCCTTCGGATTTGATGCCTGTTTGTTTAACAGATGCTTGACAGTGAAGTCAAATATTCCTCTCAACTTCATGTTGAGCCGACCTTCGGGTTCGATGCCTATTTGTTTAACAGATGCCCGACGGCGAGGTCAGGTGTTCTTCTCAACTTCGTGTTGTGCCAGCCTTCAGGTTCGATGCCTGTTTGTTTAACTAATGCCTGATGGGGGAGGTCAGATGTTCCTCTCACCTTCATGGTGAGCCGGCTTTCGGGTTTGATACTTGTTTGTTTAACAGATGTTTGACAGCGAGGTCAGATGTTCTTCTCAACTAAGGGTTGAGACGTCCTTCTGGTTTGATTCCTGTTTGTTTAACAGATTCCTGACGGTAAGGTCAGTTGTTCTTATCAACTTCGGGTTGAGCCGGCATTCGGGTTCCACACCTTTTTGTTTAACAGATGCTTGACGGCGAGGTCAGATGTTCTTCTCGACTTCGTGTTGAGCCGGCATTTGGGTTTGATGCCTGTTTGTTTAACAGATGCCTGGCGGCTAGGTCAGATGTTCTTCTCAATTTCGGGTTGAGCCGACCTTCGGGTTTGATTCCTGTTTGTTTAACTAATGCCTGGCAGCGAGTTCGGATGTTCTTCTCAACTTCGGGTTGAGTTGACCATAAAATTCGATGCCTGTTTGTTTAACATATGCCTGACAGCGAGGTCACATGTTCTTCTCAACTTCGTGTTGTGCCGGCCTTCGGGTTCGATGCCTGTCTTTTTAACTAATTCCTGATGGGGAGGTCAGATGTTCCTATTAACTTCAAGTTGATCCGTCCTTCGGGTTCGATGCCTGTTTGTTTAACAGATGTTTCACGGTGATGTCAGATGTTCTTCTCAATTAAGGATTGAGACGACCTTCGGGTTCGATGCCTGTTTGTTTAACAGATGCCTGATGGCGAGGTCAAATGTTCTTCTCAACTTCGTGTTGAGCCGGCCTTCGGGTTCGATGCCTATTTGTTTAACAGATGCTTGGCGGAGAGGTCTAATGTTCTTATCAACTTCGGGTTGAGTCGCCCTTCTGGTTCGATGCCTGTTTGTTTAACAGACACCTGACGGTGAGGTCAGATGTTCTTCTCAACTTCGGGTTGAGCCGGCCTTCGGATTTGATGCCTGTTTGTTTAACAGATGCTTGACAGTGAAGTCAAATTTTCCTCTCAACTTCATGTTGAGCCGACCTTCAAGTTTGATGCCTGTTTGTTTAATAGATGTCTGGCGGCGAGGTCAGATGTTCCTCTCAACTTTGTGTTGAGCCGACCTTCGGGTTCGATGACTGTTTGTTTAAGAGATGCTTGACAGCGAGGTGAGATGTTCTTCTTAATTTCGGGTTGAGCCGGCCTTCGGGTTCCACACCTTTTTGTTTAACAGATGCCTAACAGTGAGTGTTACACCCTAAAATTTGCTCAACCTTATTCACTTGGTTCATGCCATTAGCATTTGCATATAGAGTCATGTACATGGGTTACTCATCTGCATAGCATAAGCATAGCAAGTCATTCAACAGGGAACCAATCATTATTCTCATCTCTGGAAGCCTATCAAGAGGTTATTATCCTAATTCCATCTCATTCAAATCATCAAGAAAGAATTTGAAAGCAGGGAGTTCAGTGGATCAAGCACTGGGTATATCTCCTAACTGAGGGTGTCTGAGGATCAACAAGGGAAGTATGAGCTGTGAATTGAAGGCATGGAGAGTATCTAGACATCATGAGAGGCTTAGAAAGTCATTTGGGGAAGAAAACAAGTTGTTGATGTGATCACAAGAATTGCAGTTGAAGACAGTCAACTAGGGTTTCATCTGGGTCAACCCTAGGTCAACCCTAGGTCAATTGATTGATTGAAAGGCATTAAGGGCTATTGGAGAGATGTGGGGTTCATCATTTGACATGAAGAATGAGGATATGTTGTCATGCTAAGAAGAAATCAAGAGAAATCAAGGAGAAGAGGAGTTTCTAAATTAGGGTTTCTATGTAAAATCCCCTAGTTTAGGTCAAATTTCCAAGCAAGATAAGTCAAAATGCAAGCTTCAAATGGCTTCTTGGCCAACATGGAACTTGTATAGGATCTCAAGACCTTTAATTTGAGTGGTGGAAGACATAAAGGAGATTTATAGAACTCAAGTTATGGTCCTTGCAAGTTACAGGTCATCTGAGGTATCTGAAATTTTGTCTGTGAAAGTGACTTGACTTCCAAGCAACTTTTACCCCTCAAGGAGATTTCAAATGAATTTCTGGTCAACATAAGAATTGTTCCTCATTGTCTTAGCTTTCTATAATGGTATAGTATGCCTTCATATGATGTGTGGAACTCAACTTATGGTCTTGGCAAGCAAAGGGTATTTTGGTCATTTGTGAATTACAGGTCATTTTAACCTATGTCCAAACCTCATACAAGGAGGCCTCAAATGGAAAAACTTACAACATCAAACTTGCTCCAAATGACATTTTGAGTCTAGAAAAGTGACCAGGAGAGATTGGAAAGATTCATATCACAAGGTTTCAAAATTGGTGAATTTAATGAAGAAAAATGGCTTAAAAAATGATATTTTTCATATCTTGGCCAAATGATGCAAAATTATAGGTCATTTTGAATGGAAAAGGAATTTTAAAGACATTGGATAAAGTGGAATTTTGAGTTTAGTTCATAATTTGAGAGTTATTCATGGTTTCTTGAATTGAAAGTAACATAATCCAAATTGAAAGGGAAAAGTGTAAGGGAAACTTCTCCAAGTTTCTAGGAGGTTCTAATGCAACCTATATATTCATGCAAGCTGATTCATGCAAAGTTTGGTGCTCCCATTTGTTCAAAACCCCAAGCTTTCCACATTTTTCCATTCTTGCATAAGCTTCTCAAACTCCCTCAATTTCTCACCAATCATCCTCATTCTTGATCTGAACCTCATCACTATCATCCATAGTTTGTAATTCACACATCCATTTGGCTGAATCAATCCAGGAGAGTGCCATACAAGTTTCATTCTTCAAGGTTCAAGCAATTGGAAGCATAAGATTCAGAGGGTTTGCACACGAGATATTGCATACAGAACTCATCCTTCAAGTCACTGAGCAAGTTTCAATCACTGCAAGCACCTAATTCAAGGAGTAACATAGCTGTTTTCTCACTTTGCACCAGGTTTGTTTTCTATCCAAATTGCTTAGTTTAGTTAGAGTTTTAGGGTTTTGATAGAGTAGAATGGTTAAGATAGGATAGAGGACTGTTTTGGATGAATTTGGGAAGGTTTCATGGAGATTGGATATGATGCATCAAATCTGTTAGAGCTTGTATTGCTGAATTAAGGCACGAAAATGTTAGTAGAATAGCATGTTATGATCATGAGGAAGTATGGATCAGCTTAGGATGAGTTTTGTGAAGAATTGGAGAGGTTTCATATCAGGCACTAATGGTGGTTTCCATCTGTTACCTTCTTCGAATTGGCTGATTGTGTGATTTTTAATGGAAGCTATGACCACAGACTTGTAGAGGGAAAGAAATGGAGGAGTTTTGTTTTTTACATCGTGTGTTTTCATGGCGTGTGGAGAGAGTATGAAGAGATGGAAGTATTGTGCATGGGAAGGGTTTCTGAAACCCTAGATGGCTGGAGGTTGAAGAAGGGTTGGTGGCCATACGATTGAGGTTGGACCTTTAACCTGGGGGAAGTATCCAACGGCCACGATTAAACTTCAGTCTGGTGGGAAAATTTAAAAAGTAAAACGCACCGTTTCACTAATTGGGGGGGATTGGGCTCAGACAGCTATTCGCACCCCCCAAGTTAGCAGGCCCAACGCGCTGAACATGAATTGTTTGCTATTCTCACCCCTCTGGCTATTTCTTTATATTTGTTTTTTTATTTTCTTTTCATTTTTCATTCATTTTTAAAAATTCATAATAAATAGAAAAATCATCATTTTTAATTCATTCTTTTTGCATATTTTTCTTTAGGATGTCAAGAAAATTATAAAAAATAAAAATGGCATTTTATATTTTATTTGATATTTTTCCCATATTTTCTAAATAAATAACATTTTACATAATTTCATTTCATACATGATTTTTGTTATTTTTTGTTCTATTAATTGCTTTAGTATTTTTCATCCGTTCTTTTTAGGTTGTTTAGGTTAGACATTAAACTTGTAGATTCAATTTAGTTTCCATTTTTAGAAATTTATTTTAGGTGCTTAATGTAGGTGTGAACAACATGAACAATCTAGGGTTTTTAGGTGATGACTTAGGAGATTTGATTCTTTTCCTTTAGGGCTTAGGGTTTGACTAGTTTAGTTATGGGACTATAGGGGCTATGGGTAGTTATTAGATCCCTTAGAAAAGTCAGGATTCCCCTACTGCTATTAATATACTGTACATCTGATTGACTGGTGTGGTGTGCCCTCTGGGGATTATTGCTTGCTTGTGTGGGTATTGGGATTGTCTGGGGACTTGGGAGAGCTGAAGACTTGAAGAGATGAAGACCATTGGAGATCCAGAGATTGAAGATCAACTGCCAGAGTTGGAGAGGAGGTTCTTGCTAGCAGCTGCTGAGAAGACTAGGGTTTAGGAGCTAGGCAGAGCTCTAGATTAGAAAGCTTGCTTCTCAAACATAGAGGGCTTTGTTTGCCTCTATCCTTTCTCTATGATTCAAAGTCTTTTTCAAATATCCACCTCCTTCCTTTGGAAGGATCAGTGAATGTATTTGAAAGATAGAACTTTTGAGAGAAAACTTTCTGTTTAATGTTAACAGTTGATGAACCACCCTTGGTAGGTAATTAACTGTCTAACATTCATTCACTCCTCTTGGTGACTGATATTCATCCCTGAAGATTGGAGACTTGAAGAAAGGCCATTGCTTATAGGAGACTGATGATCAAAGCCCTTACCTGAAGATCATGAAGAGGGATATTGATGCTTGTTGAAGCCCATAAATGATTGGAGATTACTTGAAGCCAGATGTTGATTCAGAGCTGTTGATGCTGTTTCTTTTGCTGTTGTATTTCATTGCTGATGTATTGATTGGTTTTCCAGACTGTATTGTTTGCTGTTTACCCTGTTGGGTTGAAAGTGAAGTCTGTTCACTTTTGCCTATTGTTTTCTAGGTTCGAGGTTGAGTGGGACTCCCTTGCCTCGCTTGTACTGTTGCATCCATGCATTTTACTGTTTTACTGTATATATCTGATATTGTTTCTGTTTCTGCCTATCCCTTAGGATCTCTGTTTCTCTCTGCGCAAGAGAGGAGCATGATAGACACTAGGTCTTAACCCATGCATGATAACATTAGGATAGTTTGATTCCCTTCGCAACCATAGGTTAGAGTTCTGTCTCTTTCTTCCTCAAAACAAACAGAAAAACACAATAAAGATTTCAGACTCAATAAAAGACACTTCTTTCGTAAAAGACGGTGAACTCATCAAAGCATCATTTTTGTCCGCCGGGACTGTTAATCAAGAAAACCTTTTCAGAAGGAATAAAATCAACCAAGACAAGCCTGTGTCTTCCGTAGCCCGAACTACGTTTGCTCTGATCTTTCATGTCGTGTGAAAGTACGTAGGCATAGGATGCGATATCCTAGCGAGCAACCTTCCCCTCCTTTCCCGTAGGTAGGCGAACTACGTTGACTCTGATTTCTCGTTCCAGTCGAGAATACGTAGGCATAAAGTGCGATACTTTGCCGAGTCATTTTTATTTTCATTTTATTTTCTTTTAACCCCTGACCTATAGAGTAGATAGAATAACAATCCATACCCGAAAACAAGCGTGGATCCCGTCGAGTACGACGGACGTGAGGGGTGCTAATGCCTTGCCCTTGCGTAACCGACTCCCAAATCCAGGTTTTGGTTGCGACGACCATACCTTTCCCGTGTGGTGCGAGGTTTACTCTGAGCGTTTCCTTTCCCTCCCGTGGGATAAATAACGCACGGTGGCGACTCTTCTGTTCAGCCGGCGCCGATTTTCGCAGTAGCGACAGCTGGCGACTCTGCTGGGGACCCAACATCCCCTGGCTGCTAAGAACTGCGATGGTTCTTATGCATTTGGGATCCAACGTCCCTTTGAGCGAGTCAATCCTAGCGCTTGTTTTCCCGTCGAGGATTTTGTATGGATTTATATTTCTGACCTTTATTTTCAGCATTATATATATTGATTGTTATTGCTGTATTGGGGGTGATGGGTGGTTCTATGATTGAGAGATAAGCCGGACCTGGGCTTGAGTGCACCTAGAATTAGAGTAGAAAGTAGTGGGCGCGTGCCGGCTTTGCTTGCATTAGTGTCTCATGAAATCTACACTCGGACGAGGTTCTTCTGGTTGGCTTCTTTTTCTACCCTTTGGGTCGAATGGGTTGTTGGTCAGCTGAATTGTCGACTCCGGGAACCGATCATTTGGAAGTTGGCTAAGTGAGGCCTCTTCAGGATTTGATGATGCCACTCCTTCTGGGAATCGTATCATCAACCCTGAAAGTCTGTGACGCCGACGACCGCATAGGATGCCATACCTTTGTCAGTTACTAGGACATCCACCTGTGAGAGGGTTTGGGGCTATGCAGGTAACTAGACTTTCAGACTACCGGTTATTTCTTGATCAGAGATCCTGGGTATTTATGGAGAGTTAGGAGGTCTGTCGGAGACCATTTGGAGATGTGTTGTGAGGTCTGTCAGAGACCAGTTGGAGTGTTCTGAGGTCTGTCAGAGACCAATTGGAGATATGATTTGAGGTCTACCAGAGACCAGTGGGAGTTATGGTTTGAGGTCTGTCAGAGACCAGTATTGGAGCTTTGTTTTAGGTCTATCTGAGACCAGGGTTTGATGACTTCTGGATGGTCTATCTGAGACCTTTCTTGATTGGGTTCAGGCTATTCGGCTACGGCATTTGGTCCCTGTTGCATGTTACTTGCATTACATCGCCTGCATATCCATTTCCACTTGCATTTCACTAACGTGTGTCTGTGCTGCAGGTGCATTTGCATATTCCCCGGTTCTAGTACCCAGACTTCTGAGTATTGATTATGGCTGGTTTGAGGAAAACAGTTGCGTATAAGCTGCCTTCACCTGATATTACTTCCTTGCTTGGTCTGATATCTCTTGCTGATGAGGAGGTTAGGAGAAGCTTCAGAATGAATCATGGGAGATTACTGAGATTAGTCTGCAAACCCACGGCTGATGAGATGAACGGGCTGTACACCTTGATGCAGTTCTATGACCCCGCATTGAGATGCTTTACTTTTGCTGACTTCATTCTAGGGCCTACCATTGAGGAGTATGTGGAGTTTACTGAGCTTCCCGTGCAGAACAAGGTTCCCTTTATTCACTCTGCTGCTGAGCCCAAGTTGGAGGACTTAGCCAAAGCCTTGCATATGAATGTTGCTGAGTTGTTGGTGACTTCTTGGCTTGGGGTTCCCGGTTTCTCTCTAGATTTTCTGGTTGGCAAGGCTCAAGAGTACGCCAAGAACGGTTGTTGGGTGGTTTTCAATGCTATTTTGGCTTTATGCATTTATGGAATTGTGCTGTTTCCTAACTTGCCCAACTTTGTAGATCTGGATGCTTTCTATCTGTTTGCTGCAGGCAACCCAGTGCCAACGTTGATCGAAGACTTCTATCATTCATTGCACTACAAGAACGAAAACCGAAGGGGAAAAGTTGTTTACTGCTGTGCTCCTCTATTAAATATGTGGTTCAAAAGTCATCTCCCCATGAAAGGACCATTTGTGGACAGTGCAACTTCAGCCAGTTGGTCAGAGCGCCTGATGAGGCTATATTCCGAAGACGTTGTGTGGTTTGATCGAGACCTGTTGGGATCTGAGCTCATCTTCAGCTGTTCTGGGTACCCTAATGTGCCGCTGATAGGAAGAAAAGGGTGTATCAGTTACAACCCTTCTCTATTCGTTCGTCAGTTCGGATATGCACTGAAGAATCCACCTCAGGAGGAAGAAGTACGGGAATCTCTGTACTTCACAGGTGACGTGAAGGGGGAGTTATTAGCCAAGTTGCAACATGCCTGGACACGTATTAACCGCAAAGGGAAGCCACTGTTAGGTAAGAATGATTTCCAGGCTTATGAACCTTACAGGGTTTGGATCCAGGAAAGAGCAAGTCAGTTATTAATGCCATTTCCAGCTGCACCCGTCACTGCTCCCGTCCTGGCAGAAGAGCCAACTACTGTTTCTAGGGAGGCCTACGAGCAAGTTGTGAAGGAAAAGGAAGCCTTGTTGAATATCAACGAAGGGTTAGAGCAGGAGCTAGCTCAGGTACGCAGTGAGAAAAACAAGGCCGTATATGCTTTCCAACAACAAATTGAGCTGTTAAACAGGTTAGGGGCTGAGTTGACCGAAGAAAAGAAAAAGCGTGAACGTCTGGGGCAAGAGTTCAGAAGCTCCCATGACATGCTGGAAGCCAAAAAGAAGGCGCTTGACGCAGCACACCGAGAAATCTCCTCTTGCAATAAGACTTGGAATGCTACTCTCACCAACAATAAGATGAGAGAAGATAAGCTGAAGCAGCAAATCTCCGACCTCGAAGAGAAGTTGAAGTCTAGCATCAAGAAGTGTGAGGAAGAAGTGATGACCCGGTATAGTGTCCAGCATGCACTGAACAAGGCAATCAAATGCAGAGATGAAGCGGTGTCTCAGAAGCGGAAGCTAGAAGATTGCTTCGGAGAAGCAACATGGGAAGAAACTGCTGAAGACGTGCGCCGTGTTCTTAAGAAGAGAAACCAACTTGTTGAAGGGCTGCTTGATCGACCAAGCCATCCAGAGACCAAGAAGTTGATAGAAGAGTACCAGACTTTTGGGAGGATTTGATCATTTCATGTAGTAACTTGTAGTAACTTGCATGCTTTATTTGCATAGTGCTGACCATCACCAGGATTGTTGGTTGAGGTCATGCCTTCTTTGTACTCTCAGTGATATTGTACTCTGGGCTTATTGATTTTCCCTGCAATATATGAGGCTTTCTATGATTCAGCTCCGATCTTCATATTGCTAGCACTGTCACTGCACTGGCACCTTCACACTAGAATCGGGGAACGAATATTCCCTAATGCACAGACACACATTGCATTGCATTCATATTCATATTGCATTACAGGTAATCTTTGAATAAGTGTCTTATGTCCTGCTCCGCAACAGGTACTTTTCAGGATTGCAGATCAGCACCTGCACCGCTATTCTACCCGTACCAACTGTCAAAGAATCATGGATCAAATGCAGAACGAGATGCAGGATGTGCGCGAGAAGCTCGCTCTCTTCATGCAGACCATGGAAGCTATTGCAAAAGGGCAGGAGAATTTGCAGGCCATGGTCCAGCCTTTGTTGGCCCGAAATGCTGGTCACGGTAATGAGGATCATCAGTCCGTACGGGTCGATACTGTTCATGGAGACGGCACTCCCACGCCAGTGGCTCCACCTGTAGTCAATATACCTGCTGCTAATGGCAACCACGCTACCGCTGCTGTGAATGGTAACGTCGGAGTTGGGAACGAGACTGCTGTCCATAACGTTGGGCTGGGTGATGTCAATTTGGGAGATAACACGGGAGGCAACGGCTTTGTCAATACTGGATTCGGGTTCAACGATCAGGGATTCGATAACACTGGGAAGTATGGCTTTAATGCTCAAGGCTTTGGGCAAGACGGTTATGGCGCGACCAACCAGGGTTACAGAGGTTTTGGAAATGGGAACGGTGCTGGATTTATGGCTTTTGGTCCTGCTGGAGGAGTTCAAGGGTACGGCAACAGAGGCCGAGGTCCGGGGATGAATCAGATTAGAGCTGGACGTAATAATGGATATGATGGGTATGGGGCTGGAAATGGTATGTGGCAAGAAGATCAGCAGGAGGACGCTTTCTCCGGAGGAGGTCTTGAAGGGCCGATGGATGACTCCCAGAAGATCAGAATGCTGGAAGAGCAGATGAGGGGAGTCCTAAACCAAAGTGCTGTGGGTTTGGACATGGCAACAATGGGTCTGGTACCTGGTTTGAGGGTGCCAATCAAATTCAAAGCTCCTGCGTTCGATAAGTATAAAGGGGACACATGTCCAAAAGTGCATGTACGAGCTTATTACAGAAAGATGTCTGCATATTCAACTGATGAAAGAATGCTAATGCATTTCTTTCAAGATAGTCTGTCGGGTCCTTCCCTAGAGTGGTACATGGGGTTGGAGCCAACTGATATCAAGACATGGAAACAATTGGCAGAGGCATTTGTAGCTCACTACAAGTATAATAGCGACTTGGCGCCCAATCGGGTCCAATTGGCAGGGCTGTCGCAGAAGAAGGGGGAGAGCTTTAAAGAGTACGCGCAAAGGTGGCGCGATATGGCTGCCCGGGTCCGTCCTCCTGTGGAAGATAAGGAAATGAATGACATGTTTGTCGGCACATTCACCGGTCTGTTTCATGATATGCTGTTTCACACGTCTCTGGCCAGTTTTTCAGACCTAATTCTGATGGGAGAAAAGATTGAACGTAACATTAAGCAAGGAAAATTCCAGGTTGAGGAATCGACTGCATCTGGCAGTAATAGGAAGGCTTTTGGTGGGCGCCGTCAGGGCGAGGCAAGCGCAGTATTTGGAGGCCGAGGCCGAGGCCGAGGCAGGGGACGAGGTTAATATCGTCAGCCGCAGCAGGTGGCGAGTGTTACTATCCCGTATCAACAACAACCACTCCAGCAACAACAACCGGTTCAGCAACAGCCAATGCAACAGCAGCAACAGCCTCAGCAGGGGGCACAGCAGGCTCAGCGAAGATTCCAGGGTAGTAAACCGAGAAGAGCGTTTGAGAAGTCTCCCTCAACCTATGCAGATTTGCTGCAGACATTGTTGGGATTGAACCTGGTAGAGAAAAGAACCCTGGCACCGATAGCGGGAGCTCCCCCGTTTGGTTACGATGCAAGTAGGCACTGTGAATTTCATTCTGGGGCTCCGGGTCACGATATAGAAGGTTGCCATGCTTTTAAGCATGTTGTGCAGGATCTTTTGGACAATAAGACTATCAATTTCGGAACGGCAGGTCCGAATATAGTGCAGAAACCCATGCCTAATCACGGGGCTAACGCCATTCTGACTGAGGAAGGGTTGAATCTGATTATGAATGTGGAAGATTTGAAGACTCCGCTGAGCGAGATAAAGAGCAGACTGTTGCAAGGGGGTGTTTACCCGGGATGTGACGAGTATTGCTTAGAATGTTGGACCCTAGCTGGGGGGTGTGATGATTTGAAGAAGGGCATTCAGGCTTTAATTGATGAAGGCATATTGCAGTTTGACCAAGCAGCAACTGAAGAGCCCGCAGGGGCAGTGGCAGATGATCGGAATGATGTGGCCACGGTAACGATTCCTCGGAAGACGATCACTATCGCAGCACCAGCTCAACGACCACCGATCACCATAACTAAGGTCGGGCCGATCCCGTACGAGAACACGAAAGCAGTCCCATGGTCATATGGGTTGGAGGTGTATTGTGACGGGATAAAGATTGATGTTAATAAGCAGCCAGCCGAGACTGTGGATAATGTTGTTGGTTCGGGAGGTATGACAAGGAGTGGTAGGATCTTTATATCCCCTGAAGTGGAGGCCGAAAGACTGGCAAAAGGAAAAGGGAAAGTGGTTGAGAACGTTCCGGTGCAAGCAAGTGACAAAGAATCGGCATCGAAAGACGTAGAAGAGTTCATGCGCTTGATTCGAAAAAGTGATTATAAGATTGTGGAGCATCTGCAGCAGACGCCGTCCAAAATATCTATCTTGTCATTGCTGTTGTGTTCGGAAGCTCACAGAAATGCTTTGCTGAAAGTCCTGGATACTTCTTTTGTACCCCAAGACGTCTCCGTGAATCAGCTGGAAGGAGTGTTGGCACATGTGAATGCAGGCCACAGCTTGGGCTTTACTGATTTTGACTTGACCCCGAAAGGAAGAGATCATAATATGGCGCTGCACGTATCTGTCGAGTGTAGAGGATCAGTAATGTCGCACGTATTGGTTGACACCGGATCGTCTTTGAATGTGCTGCCCAAGAAGGCGATGATGAAGCTGGACGTTAGAGGAATCTTGTGTACGCCCAGTGATTTGGTAGTCAGAGCGTTTGACGGCACGCGGAGAACAGTCTTTGGATCGATTACATTGCCTCTGCAGGTGGGGCCGGAGGTGTTTGCAACTGAGTTCTATATCATGGATATACAGCCTGCGTACAGCTGCTTGCTTGGAAGACCCCGGATTCATGGGGCAGGGGCAGTCACGTCCACCCTGCATCAGAAGTTAAAATATATGGTTGGAGACAGCGTAGTCACTATATGCGGAGAAGAAGACATCCTGGTCAGCCATCTATCGTCGTTTAAATATGTGGAGGTCGATGGAGAGATCCACAAAACGCCCTGCCCGGCATTTGAAGGGTTGCGTAGCAAGGACAAAGGTCCCGGGCCGAGCAAAGTGTCGGAGATGGCTGTCTCATCGTATAAAGAAGCTCAAGCTCTAGTAGAAGCAGGAGAAGCAAAGGGCTGGGGCAAAGTGCTGGACATTCCTGTGAAGATGGACCGGTTCGGGCTGGGATACCAACCGTCGTCATCAACTCCTGCCGTAGGGGCACCCCGTTTCAGAGGGCCAATCACCATCTCTGCCAGTGGAGTATGTCATGAGACCGTCAATGCTGCTTCGGAGTCTGATGAAGGAGACAGCGACTGTGATATGGATGCCTGGATCCAGCCAAGCACGCCAGGACAGGGACTGTGCAACTGGTCTATTCAGGAACTTGTTCCCGTGACTTTTAAACAGTAATGCTTTGCTTTATTAATTGTTGAATAATCTGATGTCTTGCCCGGGGCATCAAGATTTGCTTAGGGCTGTGTTGTTATGAACATTGCGTGTCAATCATTAAATAAATGGCGTTTTTCATGTGCAAATACTGTAATCCCTGTCTTTCTTGTTTTATATTTTTTAATAAAATGGCAACGTGGTTGTTCGCTTTATACGCATTTTGAAGCACTTAACCATTCCTTTTGCAGGATAACATTTTCAGATGACACCCTTGAGCCACCTATGACTCGTCCCGACTTTGAGCACCCGGTATTTCAGGCCGAAGAAGAGGTTGTCGAAGATAGCGACGTTCCTGAAGAACTGTCTTGGTTGGTGAAGCAAGAGGAAAGAGCCATTCTACCTCATGATGAGGTCATCGAAATTATCAACTTGGGGTCGGAAGGGGTTGAGAAGAATATTCGTATCGGAGCCGCACTGCAGAGTGATATCAAGCGAAGACTGGTTGAAATGCTCCGAGAGTATAGTGATGTATTCGCTTGGTCGTGTGAAGATATGCCAGGGCTCGATACAGACATGGTTGTGCATCGCCTGCCACTGAAAGAAGATTGCCCGCCGGTCAAGCAAAAGCTTCGCAGAACTCGACCAGATATGGCAATGAAGATCAAAGAGGAAGTTCAAAAACAGTGGGACGCTGGGTTCCTGGCTGTGACGAAGTATCCTTCATGGGTTGCCAACATCGTACCAGTGCCAAAGAAAGATGGCAAGGTTCGAATGTGCGTAGATTATCGAGATTTGAATAAAGCAAGCCCAAAGGACGATTTTCCACTTCCTCACATTGACGTGTTAGTCGATAATACTGCTCAATACTCCGTATTCTCCTTCATGGATGGCTTTTCGGGCTATAATCAAATTAAAATGGCGCCAGAGGATATGGAGAAGACCACTTTCATAACGCCTTGGGGAACATTTTGCTACAAAGTGATGCCCTTTGGTTTGAAAAATGCTGGGGCAACATATCAGCGCGCGATGACGACTCTTTTCCATGACATGATGCATAAAGAGATCGAAGTTTATGTTGACGATATGATTGCCAAATCCCAGACGGAGGAAGAGCATCTGGTGAATCTGCTGAAGTTGTTTAAAAGGCTTAGGAAGTTCAGGCTGAGGCTGAACCCTAACAAATGCACCTTCGGGGTGAGATCGGGTAAACTGTTGGGGTTTATCGTAAGCGAAAGAGGAATAGAGGTCGATCCTGCTAAAATAAAAGCAATTCAAGAAATGCCGACGCCTAAAATAGAGAAAGAGGTGCGCGGGTTTTTAGGGAGGTTGAACTACATCGCTCGGTTCATATCTCACCTAACGGCCACGTGTGAACCATTATTCAAGCTGTTGAAGAAAGATCAAGCAGTAACGTGGAACGAAAATTGTCAAAAGGCGTTCGATAAAATAAAGCAGTACTTGCAGGAGCCTCCTATTTTGATACCCCCGGTGGCAGGGAGACCCTTGATAATGTATTTGACGGTTCTTGAGGGAAGCATGGGTTGTGTTCTCGGTCAGCACGACGAGACAGGAAGAAAAGAGCATGCAATCTACTACTTGAGTAAGAAATTTACAGACTGTGAATCTCGATACTCAATGCTTGAGAAAACTTGCTGCGCGCTAGCCTGGGCCGCCAAGCGTTTGAGGCAGTACATGCTGAATCATACAACCATGCTCATCTCGAAGATGGATCCTATCAAATATGTATTTGAAAAGCAGGCGTTGTCAGGCAGAATTGCCCGTTGGCAGATGGTCTTGACTGAATATGATATTCAATACGTCTCGCAGAAGGCTATAAAGGGGAGTGTGTTGTCTGAGTATCTGGCGGAGCAGCCTATAGAAGAGTACCAACCGATGAGGTTTGATTTTCCTGACGAGGATATCATGTACCTAAAGATGAAAGACTGTGAAGAGCCGTTGCCAGACGAGGGACCAGAGTTGGGTTCCAAATGGAAAATGATATTTGACGGAGCTGTGAATGCTTACGGTAGCGGAATAGGGGCAATCATCACTACGCCACACGGGTCGCACATCCCGTTTACTGCCCGATTGACCTTTGTCGTTACCAACAATGAGGCCGAATACGAAGCTTGTATAATGGGGCTTGAAGAAGCCATTGATTTGCGAATCAAGAACTTAGACGTATACGGAGACTCAGCTCTGGTGGTGAATCAGATCAAAGGGGAATGGGAGACATGGCAGCCCAATTTGATACATTACATGAATTATGCAAGGAGATTGTTGCCTTTCTTCGATAAAGTTGAATTGCATCACGTACCGCGGGCAGAGAATCAAATGGCTGACGCCCTTGCCACCTTGTCTTCCATGTACAAAGTCAACTTCTGGAACGAAGCTCCCCAAATCACTATCTCTCGGCTTGACAGGCCAGCTTATGTATTTGCTATTGATGAAGCATCTGATGGCAAACCATGGTATTTCGATATCCTTAATTTCCTGAAGAATAAAGAGTATCCGGCTGGGGCATCCAGTCAAGATCAGAAGACTCTCAGGAGGTTAGCAGGCAATTTCTATTTGAACCCGGATGGCGTCTTATACAGAAGAAACCACGATTTGGTGTTGTTGCGTTGTGTAGACGAAAGAGAGGCAAAGTTGCTCATGGAAGAAATACACGAAGGTACCTTTGGTACGCATGCGGGCGGGCATGCTATGACGAGAAAGCTGCTGAGGGCAGGTTATTTTTGGCTGACCATGGAAACTGATTGTTTCAAGTTCGCGAGGAAGTGTCACAAGTGCCAAATCTATGCTGACAAGATACATGTGCCTCCGAGTCCTCTAAATGTGATGTCATCGCCATGGCCATTCTCGATGTGGGGAATCGATATGATTGGAAAGATCGAGCCGACGACTTCTAATGGGCATCGGTTCATCTTAGTAGATATCGATTATTTCACCAAGTGGGTGGAAGCGGCGTCTTACGCAAATGTAACGAAGCAAGTGGTGGCCAGATTCATCAAGAGAGATATCATTTGCCGATATGGGATTCCCGAGCGAATAATCACGGATAATGGTTCAAATATGAACAACAAAATGATGAAGGAGCTCTGTCAGAATTTCAAGATCGAACATCACAACTCCTCCCCTTACCGACCCAAGATGAATGGCGCTGTTGAGGCGGCCAATAAGAATATCAAGAAGATCGTTCAGAAGATGGTGGTTACCTATAAGGACTGGCACGAGATGCTACCTTTCGCTTTGCACGGTTATCGTACAACAGTGCGTACGTCAACCGGGGCAACTCCGTTCTCGTTGGTATACGGAATGGAAGCGGTGCTACCATTAGAAGTCGAGATCCCTTCTCTGAGGGTGTTGCGAGACGTTCAGCTGGACGAGGCAGAATGGGTAAAAGACAGGTTGAATCAACTGAGTTTGATGGATGAGAAGAGGCTAGCTTCTCTAGCATACGGTCGTTTGTACCAGAGCCGAATGAAGAAAGCGTATGATAAGAAAATACATCCGCGAAGCTTTCAGACGGGCGACCTTGTGCTGAAAAGGATTCTCCCGCCGCAAGCAGATCACAGGGGCAAGTGGACCCCCAACTACGAAGGGCCATACGTTGTCAGGAAAGTATTTTCAGGAGGAGCGTTGTTGTTGTCCACTATGGACGGTGAAGACTTCACGTCACCTGTGAATTCAGACGCAGTTAAAAAATACTTTGCTTAAAATAGACCCGCTGGACAGAAAAAAGAGACTCCAGGCAAAAATGGGGCATCCTGGCGAACCAAAAACAGAATGAAAGGTTCGGGCAAAAATTAGGGATAAAATTGAAAAATGTACACCCGCGAAGTTGAAAACCTACACTGGGCGACTTCGGCAAAAAGGGGTATCCCGGTGAACTGAAAACCCGTAAAGGGCGGTTCACGCAAAAGTTAGGGATTTGAAAAGCAAATGACTGCGGTCCGAATTGGATAATTGCAATGAGCATCAATGCGGGAGAATACATTTGAGGAGTCAGTTATCTGATACAATCTCTTCGGAAGTATGGATACCGGGAAAGCATTCGAGTCGGACGAGTCATAGGAGGATCAGTTCGTGGTGTTCATCTGCATCCCGTTGCCGACATGTGTACAAATTTAAGTTGTCAATATGTATGCTTCTTGTGCATACTTGTATATTTGCTTTGTGTAGCTTCCTCTTTTCAGGAGTTACATCCCGTGTACAAAAATTCCGCCCATTCAGGGGCCTAATCAATGAAATACGTTATTCAGTACTTGACACTGTTCTTTACTGTTTTGTGCATGATTAACGCCTAAGTTTGATGAAGCTAGCGTGTGTATAACGTCACTGGCCCTTGCCAACAGTTGCGAAAGCTTTGAATTAACTGAAAATAACGTCACTAACCTGAATTGATTTGGTTGCATAGGCTTGTCTTGCCTTGTTTGTGTTGTTGCAGGTTTCATAACCGTACGAGGAAGATGATCAAAAGATTGCAATAACTAAAGACTCAGCCCTCACGCAGGTCATGCAGGTTCTTCCCGAAGAAGGATAGAACTCTCCAGCTAGTCGTAGCTTGTGCAAAAAGGATTATCCAGCAAAGTCGTTCATCCTCAGCAGAATTGACGATTCCAAGATCGTAAGGCTGTATTCAGACAGTGTATCTCAAGCAGAGTGGTTTAGCCGCAAAGGATTAATAGTTGTGAGCTGTATCTAGACAAGTTCATCTTTCCTCGCAGGGTCATTTACCCTCTCCCAGCGGAGTCAGTTAATTTTTCCCCAAGAGAATCATCCCATCCCCGACAGAGTCCTCTCTTTTCAGCAAGTGTCCTTTCCTCCCAGTGGAACTCGAAGATCAAGACTCTCCCCAGCAGAGTTGGTGGTGGGTCCTGTCATTTATTTTGTCCGGGACACCGTGTAATATCAGTTCACTCTCCAGCAGAAAGTCTGATCATACTGTGCACATCTGCTACTCCCCAGCAAAGTTATATTCCCCAGCAGGGGGTTACCTCAACAGGGTGTTTGGTTTGAGTTCCCAATTTCCCAGCAGGGTTGACTTCACTCTTCCGGCATTTATTTTACTGGAATAATTCTGTAGCATCTGGCTATCCCCAGCGGAGTCGGCATTATCTTCAGCATTTATTTTGTTGAAGCAGTTTCTGTACTCTAGCAGTTCAGGTGGAGAGAACTCTTGCTCAAATGAACTACCAAACATTCAAGATCTTGGCATGGGACATCCAATGATAATGTCGGTTTCGGCCGTATTCCCCACAGAGTTATCAGGATAAGTTTCTCTTTATTCCCAGGCAGAGTTAGTTGTCATCAAGGGGTTCCATGAATCAGAATTTCAAAGACCACCACCGGTTATCAGAACAAGCGTCCGGTAGTTTGGTTTCCAGATATCCCCAGTAGAGTCCGCCTCACAGTCGCTGTCACATCGGTGCTAAGAAGTCTGTGGGTTGGGATCAAGGGAGAACTAGGTCCTGACGTGGACAATTTATCTTTATAGTGACGGGATTTCTTCAGAAGTGGGCGTCCTAACGTGGACAGATTTATTCCCTGGGTTGATGAGATGTGGTAGTCCTAAAGTGGACAGACTCGGGTTCTCGGAATTGGTGGGATGTGGAGTCACGACGTTGACAAAACTGATTACTCTTTGTGTTGGTGTCCTGACGTGGACCATTTACTCTCAGCGGTTATCTTTCTTCGTGTTGGTGAAGCGTGGGTCCTGACGTGGACAGATCGGACGAAGATGTGAGTCCGGACGCGGACAAGTTTTATTTTCCCAGCGGGTCGAAGATGCCTGAGTCCTGACGTGGACAAATCAAGACGAAACATGGATCCTTACGTGGAAGAGTTTAGTCCTGACGCGGACAGATCAAAGAAGTTATTCCTAACGCGGAAGAAGAGGATAGATTCCTTACGTGGAAAAATTTAGTCCTAACGTGGACGGATTCAGAAGAAGTTGTATTCCTTACGCGGAAAGATTGGAGTCCTGACGCAGACATATCGAGTGGTATTGGGGTCCTTACGCGGACAGTTTGATATAGTTCTCCTTATGTGGAAAGAAGATTGCTTCCTAACGTGGAAAGATGGAAAGTTTAGTCCTGACGTGGACAGATGCAGAAGAGATAATTCCTTACGTGGAAGGAGATTATTCCTAACGTGGAAGAGTCTATTCCTAACGTGGACGATTTATTGGAACATATACGAACTATCCCCCAGCGGAGTTGCCGAGATCTTTCTGGGTTAACAGCAAGTGGAGTCCTAACGTGGACAGGTTCTAGTTGAGGTTTCTTCGTATTGATGACAGACAGAGTCCTAATGTGGACAAGCAAGCAATCTGTTATCCCCAGCGTGGTCGTTAGGAGATCAGTGGGTTGTCGTAACAGTCAGATTCAACTGATGAATGTCGTTCCCCAAACAGGGGTGCAGTTTATTTCTGCGGTTGGCAAATTTCCGGGTTTCTTAGTATTCAACCGTCTCGTACCTCGAATGTTTGAAGGCCGTTCGCTCTTCACTCAATCGGGTCCAAGTCGCTTGAATAGGGGCAGCTGTTGCACCCTAAAATTTGCTCAACCTTATTCACTTGGTTCATACCATTAGCATTTGCATATAGAGTCATGTACATGGGTTACTCATCTCCATAGCATAAGCATAGCAAGTCATTCAACAGGGAACCAATCATTATTCTCATCTCTGGAAGCCTATCAAGAGGTTATTATCCTAATTCCATCTCATTCAAATCATCAAGAAAGAATTTGAAAGCAGGGAGTTCAGTGGATCAAGCACTGGGTATATCTCCTAACTGAGGGTGTCTGAGGATCAACAAGGGAAGTATGAGCTGTGAATTGAAGGCATGGAGAGTATCTAGACATCATGAGAGGCTTAGAAAGTCATTTGGGGAAGAAAACAAGTTGTTGATGTGATCACAAGAATTGCAGTTGAAGACAGTCAACTAGGGTTTCATCTGGGTCAACCCTAGGTCAATTGATTGATTGAAAGGCATTAAGGGCTATTGGAGAGATGTGGGGTTCATCATTTGACATGAAGAATGAGGATATGTTGTCATGCTAAGAAGAAATCAAGAGAAATCAAGGAGAAGAGGAGTTTCTAAATTAGGGTTTCTATGTAAAATCCCCTAGTTTAGGTCAAATTTCCAAGCAAGATAAGTCAAAATGCAAGCTTCAAATGGCTTCTTGGCCAACATGGAACTTGTATAGGATCTCAAGACCTTTAATTTGAGTGGTGGAAGACATAAAGGAGATTTATAGAACTCAAGTTATGGTCCTTGCAAGTTACAGGTCATCTGAGGTATCTGAAATTTTGTCTGTGAAAGTGACTTGACTTCCAAGCAACTTTTACCCCTCAAGGAGATTTCAAATTAATTTCTGGTCAACATAAGAATTGTTCCTCATTGTCTTAGCTTTCTAGAATGGTATAGTATGCCTTCATATGATGTGTGGAACTCAACTTATGGTCTTGGCAAGCAAAGGGTATTTTGGTCATTTGTGAATTACAGGTCATTTTAACCTATGTCCAAAACTCATACAAGGAGGCCTCAAATGGAAAAACTTACAACATCAAACTTGCTCCAAATGACATTTTGAGTCTAGAAAAGTGACCAGGAGAGATTGGAAAGATTCATATCACAAGGTTTCAAAATTGGTGAATTTAATGAAGAAAAATGGCTTAAAAAATGATATTTTTCATATCTTGGCCAAATGATGCAAAATTATAGGTCATTTTGAATGGAAAAGGCATTTTAAAGACATTGGCTAAAGTGGAATTTTGAGTTTAGTTCATAATTTGAGAGTTATTCATGGTTGCTTGAATTGAAAGTAACATAATCCAAATTGAAAGGGAAAAGTGTAAGGGAAACTTCTCCAAGTTTCTAGGAGGTTCTAATGCAACCTATATATTCATGCAAGCTGATTCATGCAAAGGTTGGTGCTCCCATTTGTTCAAAACCCCAAGCTTTCCACATTTTCCATTCTTGCATAAGCTTCTCAAACTCCCTCAATTTCTCACCAATCATCCTCATTCTTGATCTGAACCTCATCACTATCATCCATAGTTTGTAATTCACACATCCATTTGGCTGAATCAATCCAGGAGAGTGCCATACAAGTTTCATTCTTCAAGGTTCAAGCAATTGGAAGCATAAGATTCAGAGGGTTTGCACACGAGATATTGCATACAGAACTCATCCTTCAAGTCACTGAGCAAGTTTCAATCACTGCAAGCACCTAATTCAAGGAGTAACATAGCTGTTTTCTCACTTTGCACCAGGTTTGTTTTCTATCCAAATTGCTTAGTTTAGTTAGAGTTTTAGGGTTTTGATAGAGTAGAATGGTTAAGATAGGATAGAGGACTGTTTTGGATGAATTTGGGAAGGTTTCATGGAGATTGGATATGATGCATCAAATCTGTTAGAGCTTGTAATTGCTGAATTAAGGCACGAAAATGTTAGTAGAATAGCATGTTATGATCATGAGGAAGTATGGATCAGCTTAGGATGAGTTTTGTGAAGAATTGGAGAGGTTTCATATCAGGCACTAATGGTGGTTTCCATCTGTTACCTTCTTCGAATTGGCTGATTGTGTGATTTTTAATGGAAGCTATGACCACAGACTTGTAGAGGGAAAGAAATGGAGGAGTTTTGTTTTTTACATCGTGTGTTTTCATGGCGTGTGGAGAGAGTATGAAGAGATGGAAGTATTGTGCATGGGAAGGGTTTCTGAAACCCTAGATGGCTGGAGGTTGAAGAAGGGTTGGTGGCCATACGATTGAGGTTGGACCTTTGACCTGGGGGAAGTATCCAACGGCCACGATTAAACTTCAGTCTGGTGGGAAAATTTAAAAAGTAAAACGCACCGTTTCACTAATTGGGGGGGATTGGGCTCAGACAGCTATTCGCACCCCCCAAGTTAGCAGGCCCAACGCGCTGAACATGAATTGTTTGCTATTCTCACCCCTCTGGCTATTTCTTTATATTTGTTTTTTTATTTTCTTTTCATTTTTCATTCATTTTTAAAAATTCATAATAAATAGAAAAATCATCATTTTTAATTCATTCTTTTTGCATATTTTTCTTTAGGATGTCAAGAAAATTATAAAAAATAAAAATGGCATTTTATTTTTTATTTGATATTTTTCCCATATTTTCTAAATAAATAACATTTTACATAATTTCATTTCATACATGATTTTTGTTATTTTTTGTTTTATTAATTGCTTTAGTATTTTTCATCCGTTCTTTTTAGGTTGTTTAGGTTAGACATTAAACTTGTAGATTCAATTTAGTTTCCATTTTTAGAAATTTATTTTAGGTGCTTAATGTAGGTGTGAACAACATGAACAATCTAGGGTTTTTAGGTGATGACTTAGGAGATTTGATTCTTTTCCTTTAGGGCTTAGGGTTTGACTAGTTTAGTTATGGGACTATAGGGGCTATGGGTAGTTATTAGATCCCTTAGAAAAGTCAGGATTCCCCTACTGCTATTAATATACTGTACATCTGATTGACTGGTGTGGTGTGCCCTCTGGGGATTATTGCTTGCTTGTGTGGGTATTGGGATTGTCTGGGGACTTGGGAGAGCTGAAGACTTGAAGAGATGAAGACCATTGGAGATCCAGAGATTGAAGATCAACTGCCAGAGTTGGAGAGGAGGTTCTTGCTAGCAGCTGCTGAGAAGACTAGGGTTTAGGAGCTAGGCAGAGCTCTAGATTAGAAAGCTTGCTTCTCAAACATAGAGGGCTTTGTTTGCCTCTATCCTTTCTCTATGATTCAAAGTCTTTTTCAAATATCCACCTCCTTCCTTTGGAAGGATCAGTGAATGTATTTGAAAGATAGAACTTTTGAGAGAAAACTTTCTGTTTAATGTTAACAGTTGATGAACCACCCTTGGTAGGTAATTAACTGTCTAACATTCATTCACTCCTCTTGGTGAATGATATTCATCCCTGAAGATTGGAGACTTGAAGAAAGGCCATTGCTTATAGGAGACTGATGATCAAAGCCCTTACCTGAAGATCATGAAGAGGGATATTGATGCTTGTTGAAGCCCATAAATGATTGGAGATTACTTGAAGCCAGATGTTGATTCAGAGCTGTTGATGCTGTTTCTTTTGCTGTTGTATTTCATTGCTGATGTATTAATTGGTTTTCCAGACTGTATTGTTTGTTGTTTACCCTGTTGGGTTGAAAGTGAAGTCTGTTCACTTTTGCCTATTGTTTTCTAGGTTCGAGGTTGAGTGGGACTCCCTTGCCTCGCTTGTACTGTTGCATCCATGCATTTTACTGTTTTACTGTATATATCTGATATTGTTTCTGTTTCTGCCTATCCCTTAGGATCTCTGTTTCTCTCTGCGCAAGAGAGGAGCATGATAGACACTAGGTCTTAACCCATGCATGATAACATTAGGATAGTTTGATTCCCTTCGCAACCATAGGTTAGAGTTCTGTCTCTTTCTTCCTCAAAACAAACAGAAAAACACAATAAAGATTTCAGACTCAATAAAAGACACTTCTTTCGTAAAAGACGGTGAACTCATCAAAGCATCATTTTTGTCCGTCGGGACTGTTAATCAAGAAAACCTTTTCAGAAGGAATAAAATCAACCAAGACAAGCCTGTGTCTTCCGTAGCCCGAACTACGTTTGCTCTGATCTTTCATGCCGTGTGAAAGTACGTAGGCATAGGATGCGATATCCTAGCGAGCAACCTTCCCCTCCTTTCCCGTAGGTAGGCGAACTACGTTGACTCTGATTTCTCGTTCCAGTCGAGAATACGTAGGCATAAAGTGCGATACTTTGCCGAGTCATTTTTATTTTCATTTTATTTTCTTTTAACCCCTGACCTATAGAGTAGATAGAATAACAATCCATACCCGAAAACAAGCGTGGATCCCGTCGAGTACGACGGACGTGAGGGGTGCTAATGCCTTCCCCTTGCGTAACCGACTCCCGAATCCAGGTTTTGGTTGCGACGACCATACCTTTCCCGTGTGGTGCGAGGTTTACTCTGAGCGTTTCCTTTCCCTCCCGTGGGATAAATAACGCACGGTGGCGACTCTTCTGTTCAGCCGGCGCCGATTTTCGCAGTAGCGACAGCTGGCGACACTGCTGGGGACCCAACATCCCCTGGCTGCTAAGAACTGCGATGGTTCTTATGCATTTGGGATCCAACGTCCCTTTGAGCGAGTCAATCCTAGCGCTTGTTTTCCCGTCGAGGATTTTGTATGGATTTATATTTCTGACCTTTATTTTCAGCATTATATATATTGATTGTTATTGCTGTATTGGGGGTGATGGGTGGTTCTATGATTGAGAGATAAGCCGGACCTGGGCTTGAGTGCACCTAGAATTAGAGTAGAAAGTAGTGGGCGCGTGCCGGCTTTGCTTGCATTAGTGTTGAGACGTCCTTCTGGTTTGATTCCTGTTTGTTTAACAGATTCCTGACGGTAAGGTCAGTTGTTCTTATCAACTTCGGGTTGAGCCGGCATTCGGGTTCCACACCTTTTTGTTTAACAGATTCTTGACGGCGAGGTCAGATGTTCTTCTCGACTTCGTGTTGAGCCGGCCTTTGGGTTTGATGCCTGTTTGTTTAACAGATGCCTGGCGGCTAGGTCAGATGTTCTTCTCAATTTCGGGTTGAGCCGACCTTCGGGTTTGATTCCTGTTTGTTTAACTAATGCCTGGCAGCGAGTTCGGATGTTCTTCTCAACTTCGGGTTGAGTTAACCATAAAATTCGATGCCTGTTTGTTTAACATATGCCTGACAGCGAGGTCACATGTTCTTCTCAACTTCGTGTTGTGCCGGCCTTCGGGTTCGATGCCTGTCTTTTTAACTAATGCCTGATGGGGAGGTCAGATGTTCCTATTAACTTCAAGTTGATCCGTCCTTCGGGTTCGATGCCTGTTTGTTTAACAGATGTTTCACGGTGATGTCAGATGTTCTTCTCAATTAAGGATTGAGACGACCTTCGGGTTCGATGCCTGTTTGTTTAACAGATGCCTGACGGCGAGGTCAAATGTTCTTCTCAACTTCGTGTTGAGTCGGCCTTCGGGTTCGATGCCTGTTTGTTTAACAGATGCTTGGCGGAGAGGTCTAGTGTTCTTATCAACTTCGGGTTGAGCCGCCCTTCTGGTTCGATGCCTGTTTGTTTAACAGACGCCTGACGGTGAGGTCAGATGTTCTTCTCAACTTCGGGTTGAGCCGGCCTTCGGATTTGATGCCTGTTTGTTTAACAGATGCTTGACAGTGAAGTCAAATTTTCCTCTCAACTTCATGTTGAGCCGACCTTCAAGTTCGATGCCTGTTTGTTTAATAGATGCCTGGCGGCGAGGTCAGGTGTTCCTCTCAACTTTGTGTTGAGCCGACCTTCGGGTTCGATGACTGTTTGTTTAAGAGATGCTTGACGGCGAGGTGAGATGTTCTTCTTAATTTCGGGTTGAGCCGGCCTTCGGGTTCCACACCTTTTTGTTTAACAGATGCCTGACAGTGAGGTCAGATGTTCTTCTCAACTTCGGGTTGAGCCGAACTTTGGGTTTGATGCCTGTTTGTTTAACAGATGTATGGCAGCTAGGTCAGATGTTCTTCTCAACTTTGGGTTGAGTCGGCCTTCGGGTTCGATTCCTGTTTGTTTAACTAATGCCTGGCAGCGAGGTCGGATGTTCTTCTCAACTTCGGGTTGAGTCGGCCTTCGGGTTTGATGCTTGTTTGTTTAACTAATGCCTGATGGGGAGGTCAGATGTTCCTCTCAACTTCAAGTTGAGCCGGCCTTCGGGTTCGATGCCTGTTTGTTTAACAGATGTTTGACGTCGAGGTCAGATGTTCTTCTCAATTAAGGATTGAGACAGCCTTCGGGTTTGATGCCTGTTTGTTTAACAGATGCCTGACGGCGAGGTCAAATGTTCTTCTCAACTACGGGTTGATCTGCCCTTCAGGTTCGATGCCTGTTTGTTTAACAGATGCCTGACGGTGAGGTCAGATGTTCTTCTCAACTTCGGGTTGAGTCGCCTTCGGGTTTGATGCCTGTTTGTTTAACAGATGCTTGACAGTGAAGTCAAATGTTCCTCTCAACTTCATGTTGAGCCTACCTTCAAGTTCGATGCATGTTTGTTTAACAGATGCCTGACGGCAAGGTCAGATATTCCTCTCAACTTCGTGTTGAGCCGGCCTTCGGATTTGATGCGTGTTTGTTTAACAGATGCTTGACAGTGAAGTCAAATATTCCTCTCAACTTCATGTTGCGCCGACCTTCGGGTTCGATGTCTGTTTGATTAACAGATGCCTGACGGTGAGGTCAGATGTTCCTATCAACTTCGGGTTGACCCGCCCTTCGGGTTCGATGCATGTTTGTTTAACAGATGCTTGGCAGAGAGGTCAAATGTTTTTATCAACTTCGGCTTGAGGCGCCCTTCGGGTTCGATGCCTGTTTGTTTAACAGATGCCTGACGGCGAGGTCAAATGTTCTTCTCAACTTCGGGTAGACCGACGTTCGGGTTCGATTCCTGTTTGTTTAACAGATGCCTGTCGGAGAGGTCTAATGTTCTTATCAACTTCAGGTTTAGACGCCCTTCGGGTTCGATGCCTGTTTGTTTAACAGATGCCTGACGGCGAGGTCAGATGTTCTTCTCAACTTTGTGTTGTGTCGGCCTTCGGATTCGATGCCTGGTAGTTTAACTAATGTCTAATGGGGAGGTCAGAGGTTCCTCTCAACTTTAAGGTGAGCCGGCCTTCGGGTTCGATACCTATTAGTTTAACGGATGTTTGACAGTGAGGTCAGATGTTCTTCTCAACTAAGGGTTGAGACGACTTTCGGGTTTGATGCCTGTTTGTTTAACAGAAGCCTGACGGCAAGGTCAGTTGTTCTTCTCAACTTCGGGTTGAGCCAGCCTTCGGGTTCCACACCTTTTTGTTTAACAGATGCCTGGCGGCGAGGTCAAGTGTTCTTCTCGACTTCGGGTTGAGCCGGCCTTTGGGTTCGATTCCTGTTTGTTTAAAAGATGTCTGGAGACTAGGTCAGATGTTCTTCTCAACTTCGGTTTGAGGCGGCCTTCGGGTTCGATTCCTGTTTGTTTAACTAATGCCTGGCAGCGTGGTCGGATGTTCTTCTCAACTTCGGGTTGAGTCGGCCATCAAATTCGCTCTCTGTTTGTTTAACATATGCCTGACAGCGAGGTCAGAGGTTCTTCTCAACTTCGTGTTAAGCTGGCCTTCGGGTTCGATGCCTGTTTGTTTAACTAATGCCTGATGGGGAGGTCAGATGTTCCTCTCAAATTCAAGTTGAGTCGGCCTTCGGGTTCGATTCCAGTTTGTTTAACAGATGTTTGACGGCGAGGTCAGATGTTCTTCTCAATTAAGGATTGAGACGGCCTTCGGGTTCGATGCCTGTTTGTTTAACAGATGCCTGACGGCGAGGTCAAATGTTCTTCTCAACTTCGGGTTGTGCCGGCCTTCGGGTTCCATGCGTGTTTGTTTAACAGATGCCTGGCAGAGAGGTCAAACGTTCTTATAAACTTCGGGTTGAGCCACCCTTCGTGTTCGATGCCTGCTTGTTTAACAGATGTCTGATGGTGAGGTCAGATGTTCTTTTCAACTTCGGGTTGAGCCGGCCTTCGAATTTGTTTAGCAGATGCTTGACAGTGAAGTCAAATTTTCCTCTCAACTTCATGTTGAGCCTACCTTCAGGTTCGGTTCCTGTTTGTTTAAGAGATGCATGACGGCGAGGTCAGATGTTCCTCTCAACTTCGTGTTGAGCCGACCGTTGGGTTCGATGATTGTTTGTTTAAGAGATGCCTGACAGCAAGGTCTAATGTTCTTATCAACTTCGGGTTAGAGCCGCCCTTCGGGTTCGATGCCTGTTTGTTTAACAGTTGCCTGAAGGTGAAGTCATATGTTCTTCTAAACTTCGGGTTGAGCCGACCTTCGGATTTGATGCCTGCTTGTTTAAAATGTGCTTGACAGTGAAGTCAAATGTTCCTCTTTAGGTTCGATGCCGGTTTGTTTAACAGATGCCTGACGGCGAGGTCAGATATTCCTCTTAACTTCGTGCTGAGCTGGCCTTCGGGTTCGATGATTGACGGCGAGGTCAGATGTTCTTATCAACTTCGGTTTTATCCGCCCTTCGCGTTCGATGCCTGTTTGTTTAATAGATTTTTGACGGCGAGGTCAGATGTTCTTCTCAACTAAGGGTTGAGACGACGTTCGGGTTTGATGCCAGTTTGTTTAATAGATGCCTGACAGCGAGGTCAGATGTTCTTCTCAACTTCGGGTTGAGCCGGCCTTCGGGTTCCACACCTTTTTGTTTAACAGATACCTGACGGCAAGGTCAGATGTTCTTCTCAACTTCGGGTTGAGCTGGCCTTTGGGTTCGATGCCTGTTTGTTTAACAGATGCTTGGCGGCTAGGTCAGATGTTATTCTCAACTTCGGGTTGAGCCGGCCTTCGGGTTTGATTCCTGTTTGTTTAACTAATGCCTGACATCGAGGTCAGATGATCTTCTCAACTTCGGGTTGAGTCGGGCATCTATTTTGATGCTTGTTTGTTTAACATATGCCTGACAGTGAGGTCAGATGTTCCTCTCGACTTCGTGATGTGCCGGCTTTCGGGTTCGATGCCTGTTTGTTTAACTAATGCTTGATGGGGAGGTCAGATGTTCCTCTAAACTTCAAGTTGAGCCGGCCTTCGGGTTCGATGCCTGTGTGTTTAACAGATGCCTGACGGCGAGGTAAAATGTTCTTCTCAACTTCGGGTTGAGCCGGCCTTCGGGTTCGATGCCTGTTTGTTTAACAGATGCCTGGAAGAGAGGTTTAATGTTCTTATCAACTTCGGGATGAGCCGCCCTTCGGGTTTGATTCCTGTTTGTTTAACAGATGTCTGACGGTGAGGTCAGATGTTCTTCTCGACTTCGGGTTGAGCCGGCCTTTGGATTTGATGCCTGTTTGTTTAAAAGAGGCTTGACAGTGAAGTCAAATGTTCCTCTTAACTTCATGTTGAGCCGACCTTTAGGTTCGATGCCTGTTTGTTTAACAGATGCCTGACAGCGAGGTCAGATGTTCCTCTTAACTTTGTGTTGAGCCGACATTCAGGTTCGATGCTTGTTTGTTTAAGAGATGCCTGACGGCAAGGTCATATGTTCTTATCAACTTCTAAAGGAGCCGCCCTTCGGGTTCAATTCCTGTTTGTTTAACAGATACCTGACGGTAAGGTCAGATGTTCTTCTCAACTTCGGGTGGAGCCGGCCTTTGGGTTTAATGTCTGTTTGTTTCACAGATGCTTGACAGTGAAGTCAAATGTTCCTCTCAACATCATGTTGAGGCGACCTTTGGGTTCGATGCCTGTTTGTTTAACAGATGCCTAACGGCGAGGTCGGATGTTCCTCTCAACATCTTGTTGAGCCGGCCTTTGGGTTCGATGCCTGTTTGTTTAACAGATGCCTGATGGCGAGGTCAGATGTTTTTCTCAACTTCGTGTTCTACCGGACTGATGGAGAGGTCAGATGTTCCTCTCAACTTCAAGGTGAGCAGGCCTTTGGGTTTGATACCTGTTTGTTTAACAGATGTTTGATGGCGAGGTCAGATGTTCTTCTAAACTAAGGGTTGAGACGACCTTCGTGTTTGATGCCTATTTGTTTAGCAGATTCCTGACGGCGAGGTCAGATGTTCTTCTCAACTTCGGGTTGAGCCGACCATCAGTTCGATTCCTATTTGTTTAACTAATGCCTGGCCGCAAGGTCGGATGTTCTTCACAACTTCAGTTGAGTCGGCCATCAAATTGGATGCCTTTTTGTTTAACATATGCCTAAGAGCGAGGTTAGATGTTCTTCTCAACTTCGTGTTGTGCCGGCCTTCGGGTTCGATGCCTGTATGTTTAACTAATGCCTGATGGGGAGGTCTGATGTTCCTCTCAACTTTAAGTTGAGCCGGCCTTCGGGTTCTATGCCTGTTTGTTTAACAGAATTTTGACGTCGAGGTCAGATGTTTTTCTCAATTAAGGATTGTGACGGCCTTCGGATTCGATGCCTGTTTGTTTAACAGATGCCTGACGGCGAGGTCAAATGTTCTTCTCAACTTCAGCTTGAGCCGGCCTTCGGGTTCGATGCCTATTTGTTTAACAGATGCCTGGTGGAGAGGCCTAATGTTATTATCAACTTCGGGTGGAGCCGCCCTTCGGGTTCGATGCCTGTTTGTTTAACAGATGCCTGACGGTGAGGTCAGATATTCCTCTCAACTTCGGATTGAGCCGGTCTTTAGATTTGATGCCTGTTTGTTTAACAGATGCTTCACAGTGAAGTCAAATGTTCCTCTCAACTTCATGTTGATCCGACCTTCGGGTTTGATGCCTGTTTGTTTAACAGATGCCTGACAACGAGGTCAGATGTTCCTCTCAACTTCGTGTTGAGCCGGCCTTCGGGTTTGATGCCTGTTTGTTTAATAGATGCTTGACGGTGAGGTCAGATGTTCTAATCAACTTCGGGTTGAGCCGCCCTTCGGGTTCTATGCATGTTTGTTCAACAGATGCCTGACGATTAGGTCGGATGTTCTTCTCAACTTCGGGTTGAGTCGGCCATCAAATTCAATGTCCGTTTGTTTAACATATGCCTGACAGCGAGGTTAAATGTTCTTCTCAACTTCGTGTTGTGCCGGCCTTCGGGTTCGATGCCTGTTTGTTTAACTAATTCCTGATGGGGAGGTCAGATGTTCCTCTCAACTTCAAGTTGAGCCGGCCTTCGGGTTCGATGCCTGTTTGTTTAACAGATGTTTGACGGCGAGGTAAGATGTTCTTCTCAATTAAGGATTGAGAGGGCCTTCGGGTTCGATGCCTGTTTGTTTAACAGATGTCTGACGGCGAGGTCAAATGTTCTTCTCAACTTCGGGTTGAGCCGGCCTTCGGGTTCGATGCCTGTTTGTTTAACAAATGCCTGGCAGAGAGGTCTAATGTTCTTATCAACTTCGGGATGAGCCGCCCTTCGGGTTCGATGCCTGTTTGTTTAACAGATGCCTGATGGTGAGGTCAGATGTTCCTCTCAACTTCGTGTTAAGTCGTACTTTGGATTTGATGCCTGTTTGTTTAACAAATGCTTGACAATGAAGTCAAATGTTCCTCTCAACGTCATGTTGAGCCGACATTCGGGTTCGATGCCTGTTTGTTTAACATATTCCTGTCGGTGAGGTCAGATGTTCCTCTCAACTTCGTGTTGAGCCGACCTTCGGGTACGTTACCTGTTTGTTTAACAGATGCCCGATGGCGAGGTCAGTTGTTCTTCTCAACTTCGTGTTGTGCCGAACTTCGGGTTCGATGCCTGTTTGTTTAACTATAGCCTGATGGGGAGGTCAGATGCTCCTCTCAACTTCAAGGTGAGCCGGCCTTCGGGTTTGATACCTGTTTATTTAACAGATGTTTGACGGCAAGGTCAGATGTTCTTCTCTACTAAGGGTTGAGACAGCCTTCAGGTTTGATGCCTATTTGTTTAGCAGATGCCTGATGGCGAGGTCAGATGTTCTTCTCAACTTCGGGTTGAGCCGACCTTCGGGATCGATTCCTGTTTGTTTAACTAATGCCTGGCAGCGAGGTCGGATGTTCTTCTCAACTTCAATTGAGTCGGTCATCAAATTCGATGTCTGTTTGTTTAACATATGCCTGACAGCAAGGTCAGATGTTCTTCTCAACTTCGTGTTGTGCCGGCCTTCGGGTTTGATGCCTGTTTGTTTAACTAATTCCTGATGGGGAGGTCAGATGTTCCTCTCAACTTCATGTTGAGCCGGCCTTCGGGTTCGATGCCTGTTTTGTTAACAGATGTTTGACGGCGAGGTCAGATGTTCTTCTCAATTAAGGATTGAGAGGGCCTTCGGGTTCGATGCCTGTTTATTTAACAGATGCCTGAAGGCGAGGTCAAATGTTCTTCTCAACTTCGGGTTGAGCCGGCCTTCGGGTTCGATGCCTGTTTGTTTAACAGATGCCTGGCGTAGAGGTCTAATGTTCTTATAAACTTCGGGTTGAGCCGCCCTTCGGGTTCGATGCCTGTTTGTTTAACAGATGTCTGACGGTGAGGTCAGATGTTCTTCTCAACTTCGGGTTGAGCCGACCTTCGGATTTGATGCCAATTTGTTTAACAGATGCTTCACAGTGAAGTCAAATGTTCCTCTCAAATTCATGTTGATCCGACCTTCAGGTTCGATGACTGTTTGTTTAACAGATGCCTGACGGCAAGGTCAGATGTTCCTTTCAACTTTGTGTTGAGTCGGCCTTCGGGTTTGATGCCTGTTTGTTTAATAGATGCCTGACGGCGAGGTCAGTTGTTCTTCTCAACTTCGGGTTGAGCCAGCCTTCAGGTTCGATTCCTGTTTGTTTAACTAATGCCTGGCAGCGAGGTCGGATGTTCTTCTCAACTTTGGGTTGAGTCGGCCATCAAATTCGATGCCTGTTTGTTTAACATATGCCTGACAGCGAGGTCAGATGTTCTTCTCAACTTCGTGTTGTGCCGGCCTTCGGGTTCGATGCCTGTTTGGTTAACTAATGCCTGATGGGGAGGTCAGATGTTCCTCTAAACTTCAATTTGAGCCGGCATTCGGGTTCGATGCTTGTTAGTTTAACAGATGTTTGACGGCAAGGTCAAATGTTCTTCTCAACTTCGGGTTGACCCGGCCTTCGGGTTCGATGCCTGTTTGTTTAACAGATGCCTGGCAGAGAGGTCTAATGTTCTTATCATCTTCGGGTTGAGCCGCCCTTCGGGTTCGATGCCTGTATGTTAAACAGATGCGTGACGGTGAGGTTAGATGTTCTTTTCAACTTCGGGTTGAGCCGGCCTTCGGATTTGATGCCTGTTTGTTTAACAGATGCTTGACAGTGAAGTCAAATGTTCCTCTCAACTTCATGTTGAGCCGACCTTCAGGTTCGATGCCTGTTTGTTTAACAGATGCCTGACGGTGAGGTCAAATGTTCTTCTCAACTTTGGGTTGAGCCGGCCTTCGGATTTGATGCCTGTTTGTTTAACAGATGCATGACAGTGAAGTCAAATGTTCCTCTCAACTTCATGTTGAGCCGACCTTCGAGTTTGATGCCTGTTTCTTTAACAAATACCTAACGGCGAGGTCAGATGTTCCTCCCAACTTCTTGTTGAGCCGGCCTTCGGGTTCGATGCTTGTTTGTCTAACAGATGCCTGAAGGCGAGGTCAGATGTTCTTCTCAACTTCGTGTTGTGCCGGCCTTCGGGTTTGATGCCTGTTTGTTTAACTAATGCCTGATGGGGAGGTCAGATGTTCCTCTCAACTTCAAGGTGAGCCAGCCTTCAGGTTCGATACCTGTTTGTTTAACAGATGTTTGACGGAGAGGTGAGATGTTCTTATCAACTAAGGGTTGAGGCGGCCTTGAGTTTAAATGATTGTTTGTTTAACAGATGCCTGACGGCGAGGTCAGTTGTTCTTCTCAACTTCGGGTTGAGCCATACTTCGGGTTGCACACCTTTTTGTTTAACAGATGCCTGACAGCGAGGTCAGGTGGTCTTTTCAACTTCGGGTAGAGCCGGCCTTTAGGTTCGATGCCTGTTTGTTTAACAGATGCCTGGCGGCTAGGTCCGATGTTCTTCTTAACTTCGGGTTAAGTCGGCCTACGGGTTCGATTCCTATTTGTTTAACTAATGCCTGGCAGCGAGGTCAGATGTTCTTCTCAACTTCGGGTTGAGTCGGCCATCAAATTCGATGCCTGTTTGTTAAACTTATGCCTAACAGTGAGGTCAGATGTTCTTATCAACTTCGGGTTGAGCCGCCCTTTGGGTTCGATGCCTGTTTGTTTAACAGATGCCTGACGATGAGGTCAGATGTTCTTCTCAAATTTGGGTTGAGCCAACCTTCGGATTTAATGCCTGTTTGTTTAATAGATGCTTGACAGTGAAGTCAAACGTTCCTCTCAACTTCATGTTGAGCTGACCTTTGGGTTCGATGCCTGTTTGTTTAACAAATGCCTGACAGTGAGGTCAGATGTTCCTCTCAACTTCGTGTTGAGCCGGCCTTCGGGTTCGATGCCTGTTTGTTTAACAGATGCCTGACGGAGAGGTCAGATGTTCTTATCAACTTCGGGTTGAGCCGCCCTTCGGGTTCGATGCCTGTTTGTTTAACAGATGCCTGACGGTGAGGTCATATGTTCTTCTCAACTTCGGGTTGAGCCGGCCTTCGGATTTAATGTCTGTTTGTTTAACAAAAGCTTCACAGTGAAGTCAAATTTTCCTCTCAACTTCATGTTGAGCCGACCTTTGGGTTCGATGCCTGTTTGTTTAACAATTGCCTGACGGCCAGGTCAAATGTTCCTCTTAACTTCGTGTTGAGCCGACCTTTGGGTTCGATGCCTGTTTGTTTAACAGATGCTTGACGGCGAGGTCAGATGTTCTTCTCAACTTCGTGTTGTGCCGGCCTTCGGGTTCGATGCCTGTTTTTTTAACTAATACCTGACGGGGAGGTCAGATGTTCCTCTCAACTTCAAGGTGAGCCAGCCTTCGGGTTCGATACCTGTTTGTTTAACAAATGTTTGACAACGAGGTGAGATGTTCTTATCAACTAAGGGTTGAGACGGCCTTCGGTTTTGATGACTGTTTGTTTAACAGATGCCTGACAGCGAGGTCAGTTGTTCTTCTCAACTTCGGGTTGAGCCAGCCTACGGGTTCCACACCTTTTTGTTTATCAGATGCCTGACGGCGAGGTCAGATGTTCTTTTCAACTTCGGGTTGAGCCGGCCTTTGGGTTCGATGCCTGTTTGTTTAACAGATGCCTGGTGGCTAGGTCAGATGTTCTTCTTAACTTCGGGCTAAGTCGGCCTTCGGGTTCGATTCCTGTTTGTTTAACTAATGCCTGGTAGCAAGGTCAGATGTTCTTCTCAACTTCGGGTTGAGTCGGCCATCAAATTCGATGCCTGTTTGTTAAACATATGCCTAACAGTGAGGTCAGATGTTCTTATCAACTTCGGGTTGAGCCGCCCTTTGGGTTCGATGCCTGTTTGTTTAACAGATACCTGACGGTGAGGTCAGATGTTCTTCTCAACTTTGGGTTGAGGCGGCCTTCGGATTTAATGCCTGTTTGTTTAATAGATGCTTGACAGTGAAGTCAAATGTTCCTCTCAACTTCGGGTTAAGACCGACCTTCGGGTTCGATGCCTGTTTGTTTAACTAATGCTTGGAAGCGAGGTCAGATGTTCCTCTCAACTTCGTGTTGAGCCGGCCTTCAGGTTCGATGCCTGTTTGTTTAACAGATGCCTGACAGTGAGGTCAGATGTTCTTATCAACTTCGGGTTGAGCCGCCCTTCGGGTTTGATGCCTGTTTGTTTAACTAATGCCTGATGGGAAGGTCAGATGTTCCTCTCAACTTCAAGTTGAGCCGGCCTACGGGTTCGATGCCTGTTTGTTTAACAGATGCCTGACAGCAAGGTCAGATGTTCTTATCAACTTCGGGTTGAGTCGCCATTCGGGTTCGATGCCTGTTTTGTTAACAGATGCCTGACGGTGAGGTCAGATGTTCTTCTCAACTAAGGGTTGAGATGGCCTTCGGGTTTGATGCCTGTTTGTTTAACAGATGTCCGACGACGAGGTCAGATGTTCTTCTCAACTTCGTGTTGTGCCGGCCTTCGGGTTCGATCCCTGTTTGTTTAACTAATGCTTGACGGCGAGATCAGATGTTCCTCTCAACTTCGTGTTGAGCGGCCTTCGTGTTCGATGCCTGTTTGTTTAACAAATGCCTGATGACGAGGTCAGATGTTCTTCTCAACTTCGTGTTGTACCGGCCTTCGGGTTCGATAGCTGTTTGTTTAACAGATGCCTGACGGCGAGGTCAGGTGTTCTTCTCAACTTTGTGTTGTGCCGGCCTTCGGGTTCGATGCTTGTTTGTTTAACTAATGCCTGATGGAGAGGTTAGATGTTCCTCTCAACTTCAAGGTGAGCCGGCCTTCGGGTTCGAGACCTATTCGTTTAACAGATATTTGACAGCGAGGTCAGATGTTCTTCTTAACTAAGGGTTGAGACGGCCTTCGGGTTTGATTCCTATTTGTTTAACAGATGCTTGACAGCGAGGTCAGTTGTTCTTCTCAACTTCAGGTTCCACACCTTTTTGTTTAACAGATGCCTGACGGCAAGGTCAGATGTTCTTCTCAACTTCGAGTTGAGCCGGCCTTTGGGTACGATGCCTGTTTGTTTAACAGATGCCTGGCGGCTACGTCAGATGTTCTTCTCAACTTCAGGTAGAGTCGGCCTTCGGGTTCGATTCCTGTTTGTTTAACTAATTCCTGGGAGCAAGGTCGGATGTTCTTCTCAACTTCAGGTTGAGTCGGCCATCAAATTCGATGCCTGTTTGTTTAACATATGTCTGAAAGCGAGGTCAGATGTTCTTCTCAACTTCATGTTGTACCGGCCTTCGGGTTCGATGCCTGTTTGTTTAACAGATGCCTGACGGCGAGGTCATATGTTCTTATCAACTTCAGGTTGAGTCGCCCTTCGGGTTCGATGCCTGTTTGTTTAACAGATGCCTGACGGCGAGGTCAGATGTTCTTCTCAACTTCGTGTTGAGTCGGCCTTCAGATTTAATGCCTGTTTGTTTAACAGATGCCTGACGGCGAGGTCAGATGTTCTTCTCAACTTCGTGTTGTGCCGGCCTTCAGGTTCGATGCTTGTTTGTTTAACTAATACCTGATGGAGAGGTTAGATGTTCCTCTCAACTTCAAGGTGAGTCGGCCTTCGGGTTTGAGACCTATTCGTTTAACAGATATTTGACGGCGAGGTCAGATGTTCTTCTCAACTAAGGGTTGAGACGGCCTTCGGGTTTGATGCCTATTTGTTTAATAGATGCTTGACAGCGAGGTCAGTTGTTCTTCTCAACTTCGGGTTGAGCCAGCCTTCGGGTTCCACACCTTTTTGTTTAACAGATGTCTGACGGCGAGGTCAGATGTTCTTCTCAACTTTGGGTTGAGCCGGCCTTTGGGTACGATGCTTGTTTGTTTAACAGATGCCTGGCGGCTAGGTCAGATGTTCTTCTCAACTTCGGGTAGAGCCGGCCTTCGGGTTCGATTCCTGTTTGTTTAACTAATGCCTGGGAGCAAGGTCGGATGTTCTTCTCAACTTTAGGTTGAGTCGGCCCTCAAATTCGATGCCTGTTTGTTTAACATATGCCTGACAGCGAGGTCAGATGTTCTTCTCAAGTTCATGTTGTGCCGGCCTTCGGGTTCGATGCCTGCTTGTTTAACTAATGCCTTATGGGAAGGTCAGATGTTCCCCTTAACTTCAAGTTGAGCTGGCCTTCGGGTTCGATGCCTGTTTGTTTAATAGATGCCTGACGGCGAGGTCAGATGTTCTTCTCAACTTCGTGTTGTGCCGGCCTTCGGGTTCGATGCCTGTTTGTTTAACTAATGCT
The DNA here is from genome assembly GCA_963859935.3 of Lathyrus sativus. Lineage (NCBI taxonomy): Eukaryota > Viridiplantae > Streptophyta > Magnoliopsida > Fabales > Fabaceae > Lathyrus > Lathyrus sativus. The sequence continues at coordinate 450,075,303 of OZ012735.1, forward strand.
TGACGGTGAGATCATATGTTCCCCTCCACTTCGGGTTGAGTCGACCTTTGGGTTCGATGCCTGTTTGTTTAACAGATGCCTGGCGGCTAGGTCAGATGTTCTTCTCATCTTCGAGTTGAGCCGGCCTTCGGGTTCGATTCCTCTTTGTTTAACTAATGCCTGGCAGCAAGGTCGGATGTTCTTCTCAACTTTAGGTTGAGTCGGCCATCAAATTCGATACATGTTTGTTTAACATATGCCTGACAGCGAGGACTTATGTTCTTCTCAACTTCGTGTTGTGCCGGCCTTCGGGTTGGATGCTTGTTTGTTTAATTAATGCCTGATGGGGAGGTCAGTTGTTCCCCTTAACTTCAAGTTGAGCTGACCTTCGAGTTCGATGCCTGTTTGTTTAACAGATGTTTGATGGTGACGTCATATGTTCTTCTCAATTAAGGATTGAGACAGCCTTCGGGTTCGATGCCTGTTTGTTTAACAGATGCCTGACGGCGAGGTCTAATGTTATTATCAACTTCGGGTTGAGCCGCCCTTCGGGTTCAATGCCTGTTTGTTTAACAGATTCCTAGTAGAGAGGTCTAATGTTCTTATCAACTTTGCATTGAGCCGCCCTTCGGGTTCGATGCCTGTTTGTTTAACAGATGCCTAACAGTGAGGTCAGATGTTCCTCTCAACTTTGGGTTGAGCCGACCTTCAGATTTGATGCCTGTATGTTTAACAGATGCTTGACAGTGAAGTCAAATGTTCCTCTCAACTTCGTGTTGCACCGACATTCAGGTTCGATGCCTATTTATTTAACAGATGCCTTACGGCGAGGTCAGATGTTCCTTTCAACTTTGTGTTGTACCGGCCTTCGGGTTCGATACCTGTTTGTTTAACTAATTCCTGATGGGGAGGTCAGATGTTCCTCTCAACTTCAAGGTGATCCGGCCTTCGGGTTCGATACCTGTTTGTTTAATAGATGTTTGACAGCGAGGTCAGATGTTTTTCTCAACTAAGGGTTGAAACGACCTTCAGGTTTGATGTTGTTTGTTTAACAGATGCCTGACGGCGAGGTCAGATGTTCTTCTCTACTTCGGGTTGAGCCGGCCTTCGGGTTCTAGTCTTTTTTGTTTAACAGATGCCTGGCGGCGAGGTCAGATGTTCTTCTCAACTTCGGGTTGAGCCGGCCTTTGGGTTTGATGCCTGTTTGTTTAACAGATGCCTGGCGGCTAGGTCAGATGTTCTTCTCAACTTCGGGTTAAGACCGACCTTCGGGTTTGATTCCTGTTTGTTTAACTAATGCCTGGAAGCGAGGTCGGATGTTCTTCTCAACTTCGGGTTGAGTGGGCCATCAAATTCGATGCCTGTTTGTTTAACATATGCCTGACAGCAAGGTCAGATGTTCTTCTAAACTTCGTGTTGTGCCGGCCTTCGGGTTCGATGCCTGTTTGTTTAACTAATGCCTGATGGGAAGGTCAGATGTTCCTCTCTACTTCAAGTTGAGCCGGCCTACGGGTTCGATGCCTGTTTGTTTAACAGATGCCTGATGGCGAGGTCAGATGTTCTTATCAACTTCGGGTTGAGTCGCCATTCGGGTTCGATGCCTGTTTTGTTAACAGATGTCTGACGGTGAGGTCAGATGTTCTTCTCAACTAAGGGTTGAGACGGCCTTCGGGTTTGATGCCTGTTTGTTTAACAGATGTACGACGGCGAGGTCAGATGTTCTTCTCAATTTCGTGTTGTGCCGGCCTTCAGGTTCGATGCCTGTTTGTTTAACTAATGCTTGATGGCGAGATCAGATGTTCCTCTCAACTTCGTGTTGAGCGGCCTTCGGGTTCGATGCCTGTTTGTTTAACAAATGCCTGACGACGAGGTCAGATGTTCTTCTCAACTTCGTGTTGTGTCGGCCTTCGGGTTCGATAGCTGTTTGTTTAAAAGATGCCTGACGGCGAGGTCAGGTGTTCTTCTCAACTTCGTGTTGTGCCGGCCTTCGGGTTCGATGCTTGTTTGTTTAACTAATGCCTGATGGAGAGGTTAGATGTTCCTCTCAACTTTAAGGTGAGTCGGCCTTCGGGTTCGAGACCTATTCGTTTAACAGATATTTGACAGCGAGGTCATATGTTCTTCTCAACTAAGGGTTAAGACGGCCTTCGGGTTTGATTCCTATTTGTTTAACAGATGCTTGACGGCGAGGTCAGTTGTTCTTCTCAACTTCGGGTTGAGCCAGCCTTCGGGTTCCATACCTTTTTGTTTAACAGATGCCTGACGGCAAGGTCAGATGTTCTTCTCAACTTCGGGTTGAGTCGGCCTTTGGGTACGATGCCTGGTGGCTACGTCAGATGTTCTTCTCAACTTCAGGTAGAGTCGGCCTTCGGGTTCGATTCCTGTTTGTTTAACTAATTCCTGGGAGCAAGGTCGGATGTTCTTCTCAACTTCAGGTTTTGTCGGCCATTAAATTCGATGCCTGTTTGTTTAACATATGCCTGACAGCAAGGTCAGATGTTCTTCTCAAGTTCATGTTGTGCCGGCCTTCGGGTTCGATGCCTGCTTGTTTAACTAATGCCTGATAGGGAGGTCAGATGTTCCCCTTAACTTTGGTTTGAGCCGGCCTTCGGGTTCAATACTTGTTTGTTTAACAGATGCTTGATGGCGAGGTCAGATGTTCTTTTCAATTAAGGATTGAGACGGCCTTCGGGTTAGATGCATGTTTGTTTAACAGATGGCTGACGGCGAGGTCTAATGTTCTTATCAACTTCGGGTTGAGCCGCCCTTCGGGTTCAATGCCTGTTTGTTTAACAGATGCCTAGTAGAGAGGTCTAATGTTCTTATCAACTTCGCATTGAGGCGCCCTTTGGGTTCGATGCTTGTTTGTTTAACAGATGCCTAACGGTGAGGTCAGATGTTCACCTCAACATCGGGTTGAGCCCACCTTCGAATTTGATGCCTATTTGTTTAACAGATGCTTGAAAGTGAAGTCAGATGTTCTTCTAAACTTCGGATTGAGCCGACCTTAGGATTTAATGACTGTTTGTTTAAGAGATGCTTGACAGTGAAGTCAAATGTTCCTCTCAACTTCATGTTGAGCTGACCTTTGGGTTCGATGCCTGTTTGTTTAACAAATGCCTGACGACGAGGTCAGATGTTCCTCTCAACTTCGTGTTGAGCCGGCCTTCGGGTTCGATGCCTGTTTGTTTGACAGATGCCTGACAGCGAGGTCAGATGTTCTTATCAACTTCGGGTTGAGCCGCCCTTCGGGTTCGATGCATGTTTGTTTAACAGATGCCTGACGGTGCGGTCAGATGTTCTTCTCAACTTCAGGATGAGCCAGCCTTCGGATTTAATGCCTGTTTGTTTAATAGATGCTTAACAGTGATGTCAAATGTTCCTCTCAATGTCGTGTTGAGTCGACCTTCGGGTACGATGCCTGTTTGTTTAACAGATGCCTGATAGCAAGGTCAAATGTTCCTCTCAACTTTGTGTTGAGCGGCCTTCGGGTTCGATTCCTGTTTGTTTAACAGATGCTTGACGGCGAGGTCAGATGTTCTTCTCAACTTCGTGTTGTTCCGGCTTTCGGGTTCAATGCCAGTTTGTTTAACTAATGCTTGATGGAGAGGTTAGATGTTCCTCTCATCGGGTTCGAGACCTGTTCGTTTAACAGATGCTTGACGGCGAGGTCAGATGTTCTTCTCAACTTCGTGTTGAGACGGCCTTCGGGCTTGATGCCTGTTTGTTTAACAGATGCCTGACGGCGAGGTTAGTTGTTCTTCTCAAGTTCGGGTTGAGCCAACCTTCGGGTTCCACACCTTTTTGTTTATCAGATGCCTGACAGCGAGGTCAGATGTTCTTCTCAACTTCGGGTTGAGCCGGCCTTTGAGTTCGATGCCTGTTTGTTTAACAGATGCCTGGCGGTTAGGTCAGATGTTCTTCTCAACTTTGGGTTGAGCCGGCCTTCGCGTTCGATTCCTGTTTGTTTAACTAATGCCTGGCAGCGAGGTCAGATGTTCTTCTCAACTTCGGGTTGAGTCAGCCATCAAATTTAATGCCTGCTTGTTTAACATATGCCTGACAGCGAGGTCAGATGTTCTTCTCAACTTCGTGTTGTGTCGGCCTTCGGGTTAAGACGGCCTTCGAGTTTGATGCCTGTTTGTTTAACAGATGCCTGACGGCGAGGTTAGTTGTTCTTCTCAAGTTCGGGTTGAGCCAACCTTCGGGTTCCACACCTTTTTGTTTATCAGATGCCTGACAGCGAGGTCAGATGTTCTTCTCAACTTCGTGTTGTACCGGCCTTCGGGTTCGATAGCTGTTTGTTTAACAGATGCCTGACGGCGAGGTCAGGTGTTCTTCTCAACTTTGTGTTGTGCCGGCCTTCGGGTTCGATGCTTGTTTGTTTAACTAATGCCTGATGGAGAGGTTAGATGTTCCTCTCAACTTCAAGGTGAGCCGGCCTTCGGGTTCGAGACCTATTCGTTTAACAGATATTTGACAGCGAGGTCAGATGTTCTTCTTAACTAAGGGTTGAGACGGCCTTCGGGTTTGATTCCTATTTGTTTAACAGATGCTTGACAGCGAGGTCAGTTGTTCTTCTCAACTTCAGGTTCCACACCTTTTTGTTTAACAGATGCCTGACGGCAAGGTCAGATGTTCTTCTCAACTTCGAGTTGAGCCGGCCTTTGGGTACGATGCCTGTTTGTTTAACAGATGCCTGGCGGCTACGTCAGATGTTCTTCTCAACTTCAGGTAGAGTCGGCCTTCGGGTTCGATTCCTGTTTGTTTAACTAATTCCTGGGAGCAAGGTCGGATGTTCTTCTCAACTTCAGGTTGAGTCGGCCATCAAATTCGATGCCTGTTTGTTTAACATATGTCTGAAAGCGAGGTCAGATGTTCTTCTCAACTTCATGTTGTACCGGCCTTCGGGTTCGATGCCTGTTTGTTTAACAGATGCCTGACGGCGAGGTCATATGTTCTTATCAACTTCAGGTTGAGTCGCCCTTCGGGTTCGATGCCTGTTTGTTTAACAGATGCCTGACGGCGAGGTCAGATGTTCTTCTCAACTTCGTGTTGAGTCGGCCTTCAGATTTAATGCCTGTTTGTTTAACAGATGCCTGACGGCGAGGTCAGATGTTCTTCTCAACTTCGTGTTGTGCCGGCCTTCAGGTTCGATGCTTGTTTGTTTAACTAATACCTGATGGAGAGGTTAGATGTTCCTCTCAACTTCAAGGTGAGTCGGCCTTCGGGTTTGAGACCTATTCGTTTAACAGATATTTGACGGCGAGGTCAGATGTTCTTCTCAACTAAGGGTTGAGACGGCCTTCGGGTTTGATGCCTATTTGTTTAATAGATGCTTGACGGCGAGGTCAGTTGTTCTTCTCAACTTCGGGTTGAGCCAGCCTTCGGGTTCCACACCTTTTTGTTTAACAGATGTCTGACGGCGAGGTCAGATGTTCTTCTCAACTTTGGGTTGAGCCGGCCTTTGGGTACGATGCTTGTTTGTTTAACAGATGCCTGGCGGCTAGGTCAGATGTTCTTCTCAACTTCGGGTAGAGCCGGCCTTCGGGTTCGATTCCTGTTTGTTTAACTAATGCCTGGGAGCAAGGTCGGATGTTCTTCTCAACTTTAGGTTGAGTCGGCCCTCAAATTCGATGCCTGTTTGTTTAACATATGCCTGACAGCGAGGTCAGATGTTCTTCTCAAGTTCATGTTGTGCCGGCCTTCGGGTTCGATGCCTGCTTGTTTAACTAATGCCTTATGGGAAGGTCAGATGTTCCCCTTAACTTCAAGTTGAGCTGGCCTTCGGGTTCGATGCCTGTTTGTTTAATAGATGCCTGACGGCGAGGTCAGATGTTCTTCTCAACTTCGTGTTGTGCCGGCCTTCGGGTTCGATGCCTGTTTGTTTAACTAATGCTTGACGGTGAGATCATATGTTCCCCTCCACTTCGGGTTGAGTCGACCTTTGGGTTCGATGCCTGTTTGTTTAACAGATGCCTGGCGGCTAGGTCAGATGTTCTTCTCAACTTCGAGTTGAGCCGGCCTTCGGGTTCGATTCCTCTTTGTTTAACTAATGCCTGGCAGCAAGGTCGGATGTTCTTCTCAACTTTAGGTTGAGTCGGCCATCAAATTCGATACATGTTTGTTTAACATATGCCTGACAGCGAGGACTTATGTTCTTCTCAACTTCGTGTTGTGCCGGCCTTCGGGTTGGATGCTTGTTTGTTTAATTAATGCCTGATGGGGAGGTCAGTTGTTCCCCTTAACTTCAAGTTGAGCTGACCTTCGAGTTCGATGCCTGTTTGTTTAACAGATGTTTGACGGTGACGTCATATGTTCTTCTCAATTAAGGATTGAGACAGCCTTCGGGTTCGATGCCTGTTTGTTTAACAGATGCCTGACGGCGAGGTCTAATGTTATTATCAACTTCGGGTTGAGCCGCCCTTCGGGTTCAATGCCTGTTTGTTTAACAGATTCCTAGTAGAGAGGTCTAATGTTCTTATCAACTTTGCATTGAGCCGCCCTTCGGGTTCGATGCCTGTTTGTTTAACAGATGCCTAACAGTGAGGTCAGATGTTCCTCTCAACTTTGGGTTGAGCCGACCTTCAGATTTGATGCCTGTATGTTTAACAGATGCTTGACAGTGAAGTCAAATGTTCCTCTCAACTTCGTGTTGCACCGACATTCAGGTTCGATGCCTATTTATTTAACAGATGCCTTACGGCGAGGTCAGATGTTCCTTTCAACTTTGTGTTGTACCGGCCTTCGGGTTCGATACCTGTTTGTTTAACTAATTCCTGATGGGGAGGTCAGATGTTCCTCTCAACTTCAAGGTGATCCGGCCTTCGGGTTCGATACCTGTTTGTTTAATAGATGTTTGACAGCGAGGTCAGATGTTTTTCTCAACTAAGGGTTGAAACGACCTTCAGGTTTGATGTTGTTTGTTTAACAGATGCCTGACGGCGAGGTCAGATGTTCTTCTCTACTTCGGGTTGAGCCGGCCTTCGGGTTCTAGTCTTTTTTGTTTAACAGATGCCTGGCGGCGAGGTCAGATGTTCTTCTCAACTTCGGGTTGAGCCGGCCTTTGGGTTTGATGCCTGTTTGTTTAACAGATGCCTGGCGGCTAGGTCAGATGTTCTTCTCAACTTCGGGTTAAGACCGACCTTCGGGTTTGATTCCTGTTTGTTTAACTAATGCCTGGAAGCGAGGTCGGATGTTCTTCTCAACTTCGGGTTGAGTGGGCCATCAAATTCGATGCCTGTTTGTTTAACATATGCCTGACAGCAAGGTCAGATGTTCTTCTAAACTTCGTGTTGTGCCGGCCTTCGGGTTCGATGCCTGTTTGTTTAACTAATGCCTGATGGGAAGGTCAGATGTTCCTCTCTACTTCAAGTTGAGCCGGCCTACGGGTTCGATGCCTGTTTGTTTAACAGATGCCTGACGGCGAGGTCAGATGTTCTTATCAACTTCGGGTTGAGTCGCCATTCGGGTTCGATGCCTGTTTTGTTAACAGATGTCTGACGGTGAGGTCAGATGTTCTTCTCAACTAAGGGTTGAGACGGCCTTCGGGTTTGATGCCTGTTTGTTTAACAGATGTACGACGGCGAGGTCAGATGTTCTTCTCAATTTCGTGTTGTGCCGGCCTTCAGGTTCGATGCCTGTTTGTTTAACTAATGCTTGATGGCGAGATCAGATGTTCCTCTCAACTTCGTGTTGAGCGGCCTTCGGGTTCGATGCCTGTTTGTTTAACAAATGCCTGACGACGAGGTCAGATGTTCTTCTCAACTTCGTGTTGTGCCGGCCTTCGGGTTCGATAGCTGTTTGTTTAAAAGATGCCTGACGGCGAGGTCAGGTGTTCTTCTCAACTTCGTGTTGTGCCGGCCTTCGGGTTCGATGCTTGTTTGTTTAACTAATGCCTGATGGAGAGGTTAGATGTTCCTCTCAACTTTAAGGTGAGTCGGCCTTCGGGTTCGAGACCTATTCGTTTAACAGATATTTGACAGCGAGGTCATATGTTCTTCTCAACTAAGGGTTAAGACGGCCTTCGGGTTTGATTCCTATTTGTTTAACAGATGCTTGACGGCGAGGTCAGTTGTTCTTCTCAACTTCGGGTTGAGCCAGCCTTCGGGTTCCATACCTTTTTGTTTAACAGATGCCTGACGGCAAGGTCAGATGTTCTTCTCAACTTCGGGTTGAGTCGGCCTTTGGGTACGATGCCTGGTGGCTACGTCAGATGTTCTTCTCAACTTCAGGTAGAGTCGGCCTTCGGGTTCGATTCCTGTTTGTTTAACTAATTCCTGGGAGCAAGGTCGGATGTTCTTCTCAACTTCAGGTTTTGTCGGCCATTAAATTCGATGCCTGTTTGTTTAACATATGCCTGACAGCAAGGTCAGATGTTCTTCTCAAGTTCATGTTGTGCCGGCCTTCGGGTTCGATGCCTGCTTGTTTAACTAATGCCTGATAGGGAGGTCAGATGTTCCCCTTAACTTTGGTTTGAGCCGGCCTTCGGGTTCAATACTTGTTTGTTTAACAGATGCTTGATGGCGAGGTCAGATGTTCTTTTCAATTAAGGATTGAGACGGCCTTCGGGTTAGATGCATGTTTGTTTAACAGATGGCTGACGGCGAGGTCTAATGTTCTTATCAACTTCGGGTTGAGCCGCCCTTCGGGTTCAATGCCTGTTTGTTTAACAGATGCCTAGTAGAGAGGTCTAATGTTCTTATCAACTTCGCATTGAGGCGCCCTTTGGGTTCGATGCTTGTTTGTTTAACAGATGCCTAACGGTGAGGTCAGATGTTCACCTCAACATCGGGTTGAGCCCACCTTCGAATTTGATGCCTATTTGTTTAACAGATGCTTGACAGTGAAGTCAGATGTTCTTCTAAACTTCGGATTGAGCCGACCTTAGGATTTAATGACTGTTTGTTTAAGAGATGCTTGACAGTGAAGTCAAATGTTCCTCTCAACTTCATGTTGAGCTGACCTTTGGGTTCGATGCCTGTTTGTTTAACAAATGCCTGACGACGAGGTCAGATGTTCCTCTCAACTTCGTGTTGAGCCGGCCTTCGGGTTCGATGCCTGTTTGTTTGACAGATGCCTGACAGCGAGGTCAGATGTTCTTATCAACTTCGGGTTGAGCCGCCCTTCGGGTTCGATGCATGTTTGTTTAACAGATGCCTGACGGTGCGGTCAGATGTTCTTCTCAACTTCAGGATGAGCCAGCCTTCGGATTTAATGCCTGTTTGTTTAATAGATGCTTAACAGTGATGTCAAATGTTCCTCTCAATGTCGTGTTGAGTCGACCTTCGGGTACGATGCCTGTTTGTTTAACAGATGCCTGATAGCAAGGTCAAATGTTCCTCTCAACTTTGTGTTGAGCGGCCTTCGGGTTCGATTCCTGTTTGTTTAACAGATGCTTGACGGCGAGGTCAGATGTTCTTCTCAACTTCGTGTTGTTCCGGCTTTCGGGTTCAATGCCAGTTTGTTTAACTAATGCTTGATGGAGAGGTTAGATGTTCCTCTCATCGGGTTCGAGACCTGTTCGTTTAACAGATGCTTGACGGCGAGGTCAGATGTTCTTCTCAACTTCGTGTTGAGACGGCCTTCGGGCTTGATGCCTGTTTGTTTAACAGATGCCTGACGGCGAGGTTAGTTGTTCTTCTCAAGTTCGGGTTGAGCCAACCTTCGGGTTCCACACCTTTTTGTTTATCAGATGCCTGACAGCGAGGTCAGATGTTCTTCTCAACTTCGGGTTGAGCCGGCCTTTGAGTTCGATGCCTGTTTGTTTAACAGATGCCTGGCGGTTAGGTCAGATGTTCTTCTCAACTTTGGGTTGAGCCGGCCTTCGCGTTCGATTCCTGTTTGTTTAACTAATGCCTGGCAGCGAGGTCAGATGTTCTTCTCAACTTCGGGTTGAGTCAGCCATCAAATTTAATGCCTGCTTGTTTAACATATGCCTGACAGCGAGGTCAGATGTTCTTCTCAACTTCGTGTTGTGTCGGCCTTCGGGTTAAGACGGCCTTCGAGTTTGATGCCTGTTTGTTTAACAGATGCCTGACGGCGAGGTTAGTTGTTCTTCTCAAGTTCGGGTTGAGCCAACCTTCGGGTTCCACACCTTTTTGTTTATCAGATGCCTGACAGCGAGGTCAGATGTTCTTCTCAACTTCGGGTTGAGCCGGCCTTTGAGTTTGATGCCTGTTTGTTTAACAGATGCCTGGCGGTTAGGTCAGATGTTCTTCTTAACTTTGGGTTGAGCCGGCCTTCGCGTTCGATTCCTGTTTGTTTAACTAATGCCTGGCAGCGAGGTCAGATGTTCTTCTCAACTTCGGGTTGAGTCAGCCATCAAATTTGATGCCTGCTTGTTTAACATATGCCTGACAGCGAGGTCAGATGTTCTTCTCAACTTCGTGTTGTGTCGGCCGTCGGGTTCGATGCCTGTTTGTTTAACTAATGCCTGATTGGGAGGAAATATGTTCCTCTCAATTATGGATTGAGACGGCCTTCGGGTTCGATGCCTCTTTTTTTAACAGATGCCTGACGGCGAGGTCAAATGTTCTTCTCAACTTCGGGTTGAGCCGGTCATCAGGTTCGATGCCTGTTTAGTTAAGAGATGCCTGACAGCGAGGTCTAATGTTCGTATCAAATTCGGGTTGAGCCACCCTTCGGGTTCAATGCCTGTTTGTTTAACAGATGCCTGACGGTGAGGTCAGATGTTCTTCTCAACTTCGGGTTGAGCCGGCTTTCAGATTTGATGCCTGTTTGTTTAACAGATGCTTGATAGTGAAGTCAAATGTTTCTCTCAACTTCATTTTGAGCCGACCTTCAGGTTCGATGCCAGTTTGTTTAACAGATGCCTAACGGCGAGGTCAGATGTTCCTCTCAACTTCGTGATGAGCCGGCCTTCAGATTCGATGCCTGTTTGTTTAACAGATGCCTGACAGCGAGGTCAGATGTTCTTCTCAACTTCGGGTTGAGCCGGCCTTCGGATTTGATACCTGTTTGTTTAACAGATGCTTGACAGTGAAGTCAAATGTTCCTCTCAACTTCATGTTGAGCCGACATTCAGGTTCGATGCCTATTTGTTTAACAGATGCCTTGCGGCGAGCTCAGATATTCCTCTCAACTTCGTTATGGGCCGGCCTTAGGGTTCGATGCCTGTTTGTTTAACAGAAGCCTGATAGCGAGGTCTAATGTTCTTATCAACTTCGGGTTTAGTCGACCTTCGGATTTGATGCCTGTTTATTTAACAGATGCTTGACAGTGAAGTCAAATGTTCCTCAAAACTTCATGTTGAGTTGACATTCTGGTTCGATGCCTATTTGTTTAACAGATGCCTAGCAGAGGGGTCAAATGTTCTTATCAACTTCGGGTTGCGCTGGCCTTCGGGTTCGATGCATGCTTGTTTTACAGATGCCTGACGGCGAGTTCAGATGTTTTTCTCAACTTCGTGTTGTGCCGGCCTTCGGGTTCGATGCCTGTTTGTTTAACTAATGCTTGACGGCGAGATCAAATGTTCCTCTCCACTTTGGGTTGAGCCGGCCTTTGGGTTCGATGTCTGTTTGTTTAACAGATGCCTGGCGGCTAGGTCAGATGTTCTTCTCAACTTCGAGTTGAGCCGGCCTTCAGGTTCGGTTCCTGTTTGTTTAACTAATGCCTGGCAGCAAGGTCAGATGTTCTTCTCAACTTTAGGTTGAGTCGGCCATCAAATTCGATGCATGTTTGTTTAACATATCCTGACAGCGAGGTCAGATGTTCTTCTCAACTTCGTGTGTTGCCGGCCTTCGGGTTTGATGCCTGTTTGTTTAACAGATGCCTAGTAGAGAGGTCTAATGTTCTTATCAACTTCGCGTTGAGCCGCCCTTCGGGTTCGATGCCTGTTTGTTTAACAGTTGCCTAACAGTGAGGTCAGATGTTCCTCTCAACTTTGGGTTGAGCCGACCTTCGGATTTGATGCCTGTTTATTTAACAGATGCTTGACAGTGAAGTCAAATGTTCCTCTCAACTTCGTGTTGCACCGACATTCAGGTTCGATGCCTATTTATTTAACAAATGCCTTACGACGAGGTCAGATGTTTCTCTCAACTTTGTGTTGTACCGGCCCTCGGGTTCGATACCTGTTTGTTTAACTAATGCCTGATGGGGAGGTCAGATGTTCCTCTCAACTTCAAGGTGATCCGACCTTCGGGTTCGATACCTGCTTGTTTAATAGATGTTTGACGGCGAGGTCACATGTTCTTCTCAACTAAGGGTTGAAACGGCCTTCGGGTTTGATGTTGTTTGTTTAACAGATGCCTGACGGCGAGGTCAGATGTTCTTCTCAACTTCGGGTTGAGCCGACCTTTGGGTTTGATGCCTGTTTATTTAACAGATGCCTGGCGGCTAGGTTAGATGTTCTTCTCAACTTCGGGTTAAGACCGACCTTCGGGTTTGATTCCTGTTTGTTTAACTAATGCCTGGCAGCGAGGTCAGATGTTCTTCTCAACTTCGTGTTGTGCCGGCCTTCGGGTTCAATGCCAGTTTGTTTAACTAATGCCTGATGGAGAGGTTAGATGTTCCTCTCAACTTCAAGGTGAGCCAGCCTTCGGGTTCGAGACCGGTTCGTTTAACAGATGTTTGACGGCGAGGTCAGATATTCTTCTCAACTAAGGGTTGAGACGGCCTTCGAGTTTGATGCCTGTTTGTTTAACAGATGCCTGACGGCGAGGTCAGTTGTTCTTCTCAAGTTCGGGTTGAGCCAACCTTCGGGTTCCACACCTTTTTGTTTATCAGATGCCTGACAGCGAGGTCAGATGTTCTTCTCAACTTCGGGTTGAGTCGGCCTTTGAGTTCGATGCCTGTTTGTTTAACAGATGCCTGGAGGTTAGGTCAGATGTTCTTCTCAACTTCGGGTTGAGCCGGCCTTCGCGTTCGATTCCTGTTTGTTTAACTAATGTCTGGCAGCGAGGTCAAATGTTCTTCTCAACTTCGGGTTGAGTCAGCCATCAAATTTCATGCCTGTTTGTTTAACATATGCCTGACAGCGAGGTCAGATGTTCTTCTCAACTTCGTGTTGTGTCGGCCGTCGGGTTCGATGCCTGTTTGTTTAACTAATGCCTGATTGGGAGGAAAGATGTTCCTCTCAATTATGGATTGAGACGGCCTTCGGGTTCGATGCCTCTTTTTTTAACAGATGCCTGACGGCGAGGTCAAATGTTCTTCTCAACTTCGGGTTGAGCCGGTCATCAGGTTCGATGCCTGTTTAGTTAAGAGATGCCTGACAGCGAGGTCTAATGTTCGTATCAAATTCGGGTTGAGCCGCCCTTCGGGTTCAATGCCTGTTTGTTTAACAGATGCCTGACGGTGAGGTCAGATGTTCTTCTCAACTTCGGGTTGAGTCGGCTTTCAGATTTGATGCCTGTTTGTTTAACAGATGCTTGATAGTGAAGTCAAATGTTTCTCTCAACTTCATTTTGAGCCGACCTTCAGGTTCGATGCCAGTTTGTTTAACAGATGTCTGACGGCGAGGTCAGATGTTCCTCTCAACTTCGTGATGAGCCGGCCTTCAGGTTCAATGCCTGTTTGTTTAACAGATGCCTGACAGCGAGGTCAGATGTTCTTCTCAACTTTGGGTTGAGCCGGCCTTCGGATTTGATACCTGTTTGTTTAACAGATGCTTGACAGTGAAGTCAAATGTTCCTCTCAACTTCATGTTGAGCCGACATTCAGGTTCGATGCCTATTTCTTTAACAGATGCCTTGCGGCGAGCTAAGATATTCCTCTCAACTTCGTTATGGGCCGGCCTTCGGGTTCGATGCCTGTTTGTTTAACAGAAGCCTGATAGCGAGGTCTAATGTTCTTATCAACTTCGGGTTGAGCCGCCCTTCGGGTTCAATGCCTGTTTGTTTAACAGATGCCTAGTAGAGAGGTCTAATGTTCTTATCAACTTTGCATTGAGGCGCCCTTTGGGTTCGATGCTTGTTTGTTTAACAGATGCCTAACGGTGAGGTCAGATGTTCACCTCAACATCGGGTTGAGCCCACCTTCGAATTTGATGCCTATTTGTTTAACAGATGCTTGACAGTGAAGTCAGATGTTCTTCTAAACTTCGGGTTGAGCCGACCTTAGGATTTAATGACTGTTTGTTTAAGAGATGCTTGACAGTGAAGTCAAATGTTCCTCTCAACTTCATGTTGAGCTGACCTTTGGGTTCGATGCCTGTTTGTTTAACAAATTCCTGACGACGAGGTCAGATGTTCCTCTCAACTTCGTGTTGAGCCGGCCTTCGGGTTCGATGCCTGTTTGTTTGATAGATGCCTGACAGCGAGGTCAGATGTTCTTATCAACTTCGGGTTGAGCCGCCCTTCGGGTTCGATGCATGTTTGTTTAACAGATGCCTGACGGTGCGGTCAGATGTTCTTCTCAACTTCAGGATGAGCCAGCCTTCGGATTTAATGCCTGTTTGTTTAACAGATGCTTAACAGTGATGTCAAATGTTCCTCTCAATGTCGTGTTGAGTCGACCTTCGGGTACGATGCCTGTTTGTTTAACAGATGCCTGATAGCAAGGTCAAATGTTCCTCTCAACTTTGTGTTGAGCGGCCTTCGGGTTCGATTCCTGTTTGTTTAACAGATGCTTGACGGCGAGGTCAGATGTTCTTCTCAACTTCGTGTTGTTCCGGCTTTCGGGTTCAATGCCAGTTTGTTTAACTAATGCTTGATGGAGAGGTTAGATGTTCCTCTCATCTTCAAGGTGAGCCGGCCTTCGGGTTCGAGACCTGTTCGTTTAACAGATGCTTGACGGCGAGGTCAGATGTTCTTCTCAACTTCGTGTTGTGCCGGCCTTCGGGTTCAATGCCGGTTTGTTTAACTAATGCCTGATGGAGAGGTTAGATGTTCCTCTCAACTTCAAGGTGACCCAGCCTTCGGGTTCGAGACCGGTTCGTTTAACAGATGTTTGACGGCGAGGTCAGATATTCTTCTCAAATAAGGGTTGAGACGGCCTTCGAGTTTGATGCCTGTTTGTTTAACAGATGCCTGACGGCGAGGTTAGTTGTTCTTCTCAAGTTCGGGTTGAGCCAACCTTCGGGTTCCACACCTTTTTGTTTATCAGATGCCTGACAGCGAGGTCAGATGTTCTTCTCAACTTCGGGTTGAGCCGGCCTTTGAGTTCGATGCCTGTTTGTTTAACAGATGCCTGGCGGTTAGGTCAGATGTTCTTCTCAACTTTGGGTTGAGCCGGCCTTCGCGTTCGATTCCTGTTTGTTTAACTAATGCCTGGCAGCGAGGTCAGATGTTCTTCTCAACTTCGGGTTGAGTCAGCCATCAAATTTGATGCCTGCTTGTTTAACATATGCCTGACAGCGAGGTCAGATGTTCTTCTCAACTTCGTATTGTGTCGGCCTTCGGGTTCGATGCCTGTTTGTTTAACTAATGCCTGATTGGGAGGAAATATGTTCCTCTCAATTATGGATTGAGACGGCCTTCGGGTTCGATGCCTCTTTTTTTAACAGATGCCTGACGGCGAGGTCAAATGTTCTTCTCAACTTCGGGTTGAGCCGGTCATCAGGTTCGATGCCTGTTTAGTTAAGAGATGCCTGACAGCGAGGTCTAATGTTCGTATCAAATTCGGGTTGAGCCGCCCTTCGGGTTCAGTGCCTGTTTGTTTAACAGATGCCTGACGGTGAGGTCAGATGTTCTTCTCAACTTCGGGTTGAGCCGGCTTTCAGATTTGATGCCTGTTTGTTTAACAGATGCTTGATAGTGAAGTCAAATGTTTCTCTCAACTTCATTTTGAGCCGACCTTCAGGTTCGATGCCAGTTTGTTTAACAGATGCCTGACGGCGAGGTCAGATGTTCCTCTCAACTTCGTGATGAGCCGGCCTTCAGGTTCGATGCCTGTTTGTTTAACAGATGCCTGACAGCAAGGTCAGATGTTCTTCTCAACTTCGGGTTGAGCCGGCCTTCGGATTTGATACCTGTTTGTTTAACAGATGCTTGACAGTGAAGTCAAATGTTCCTCTCAACTTCATGTTGAGCCGACATTCAGGTTTGATGCCTATTTGTTTAACAGATGCCTTGCGGCGAGCTCAGATATTCCTCTCAACTTCGTTATGGGCCGGCCTTCGGGTTCGATGCCTGTTTGTTTAACAGAAGCCTGATAGCCAGGTCTAATGTTCTTATCAACTTCGGGTTTAGTCGGCCTTCGGATTTGATGCCTGTTTATTTAACAGATGCTTGACAGTGAAGTCAAATGTTCCTCAAAACTTCATGTTGAGCTGACATTTTGGTTCGATGCCTATTTGTTTAACAGATGCCTAGCAGAGGGGTCTAATGTTCTTATCAACTTCGGGTTGCGCCGGCCATCGGGTTCGATGCATGCTTGTTTTACAGATGCCTGACGGCGAGGTCAGATGTTTTTCTCAACTTCGTGTTGTGCCGGCCTTCGGGTTCGATGCCTGTTTGTTTAACTAATGCTTGACGGCGAGATCAAATGTTCCTCTCCACTTTGGGTTGAGCCGGCCTTTGGGTTCGATGTCTGTTTGTTTAACAGATGCCTGGCGGCTAGGTCAGATGTTCTTCTCAACTTCGAGTTGAGCCGGCCTTCAGGTTCGATTCCTGTTTGTTTAACTAATGCCTGGCAGCAAGGTCAGATGTTCTTCTCAACTTTAGGTTGAGTCGGCCATCAAATTCGATGCATGTTTGTTTAACATATCCTCACAGCGAGGTCAGATGTTCTTCTCAACTTCGTGTATTGCCGGCCTTCGGGTTTGATGCCTGTTTGTTTAACAGATGCCTAGTAGAGAGGTCTAATGTTCTTATCAACTTCGCGTTGAGCCGCCCTTCGGGTTCGATGCCTGTTTGTTTAACAGTTGCCTAACAGTGAGGTCAGATGTTCCTCTCAACTTTGGGTTGAGCCGACCTTCGGATTTGATGCCTGTTTGTTTAACAGATGCTTGACAGTGAAGTCAAATGTTCCTCTCAACTTCGTGTTGCACCGACATTCAGGTTCGATGCCTATTTATTTAACAAATGCCTTACGGCGAGGTAATATATTTCTCTCAACTTTGTGTTGTACCGGCCCTCGGGTTCGATACCTGTTTGTTTAACTAATGCCTGATGGGGAGGTCAGATGTTCCTCTCAACTTCAAGGTGATCCGACCTTCGGGTTCGATACCTGCTTGTTTAATAGATGTTTGACGGCGAGGTCACATGTTCTTCTCAACTAAGGGTTGAAACGGCCTTCGGGTTTGATGTTGTTTGTTTAACAGATGCCTGACGGCGAGGTCAGATGTTCTTCTCAACTTCGGGTTGAGCCGACCTTTGGGTTTGATGCCTGTTTATTTAACAGATGCCTGGCGACTAGGTTAGATGTTCTTCTCAACTTCGGGTTAAGACCGACCTTCGGGTTTGATTCCTGTTTGTTTAACTAATGCCTGGCAGCGAGGTCAGATGTTCTTCTCAACTTCGTGTTGTGCCGGCCTTCGGGTTCAATGCCGGTTTGTTTAACTAATGCCTGATGGAGAGGTTAGATGTTCCTCTCAACTTCAAGGTGAGCCAGCCTTCTGGTTCGAGACCGGTTCGTTTAACAGATGTTTGACGGCGAGGTCAGATATTCTTCTCAACTAAGGGTTGAGACGGCCTTCGAGTTTGATGTCTGTTTGTTTAACAGATGCCTGACGGCGAGGTCAGTTGTTCTTCTCAAGTTCGGGTTGAGCCAACCTTCGGGTTCCACACCTTTTTGTTTATCAGATGCCTGACAGCGAGGTCAGATGTTCTTCTCAACGTCGGGTTGAGCCGACCTTTGAGTTCGATGCCTGTTTGTTTAACAGATGCCTGGAGGTTAGGTCAGATGTTCTTCTCAACTTCGGGTTGAGCCGGCCTTCGCGTTCGATTCCTGTTTGTTTAACTAATGCCTGGCAGCAAGGTCAGATGTTCTTCTCAACTTCGGGTTGAGTCAGCCATCAAATTTGATGCCTGCTTGTTTAACATATGCCTGACAGCGAGGTCAGATGTTCTTCTCAACTTCGTGTTGTGTCGGCCTTCGGGTTCGATGCCTGTTTGTTTAACTAATGCCTGATTGGGAGGAAAGATGTTCCTCTCAATTATGGATTGAGACGGCCTTCGGGTTCGATGCCTCTTTTTTTAACAGATGCCTGACGGCGAGGTCAAATGTTCTTCTCAACTTCGGGTTGAGCCGGTCATCAGGTTCGATGCCTGTTTAGTTAAGAGATGCCTGACAGCGAGGTCTAATGTTCGTATCAAATTCGGGTTGAGCCGCCCTTCGGGTTCAATGCCTGTTTGTTTAACAGATGCCTGACGGTGAGGTCAGATGTTCTTCTCAACTTCGGGTTGAGCCGGCTTTCAGATTTGATGCCTGTTTGTTTAACAGATGCTTGATAGTGAAGTCAAATGTTTCTCTCAACTTCATTTTGAGCCGACCTTCAGGTTCGATGCCAGTTTGTTTAACAGATGCCTGACGGCGAGGTCAGATGTTCCTCTCAACTTCGTGATGAGCCGGCCTTCAGGTTCAATGCCTGTTTGTTTAACAGATGCCTGACAGCGAGGTCAGATGTTCTTCTCAACTTCGGGTTGAGCCGGCCTTCGGATTTGATACCTGTTTGTTTAACAGATGCTTGACAGTGAAGTCAAATGTTCCTCTCAACTTCATGTTGAGCCGACATTCAGGTTCGATGCCTATTTCTTTAACAGATGCCTTGCGGCGAGCTCAGATATTCCTCTCAACTTCGTTATGGGCCGGCCTTCGGGTTCGATGCCTGTTTGTTTAACAGAAGCCTGATAGCGAGGTCTAATGTTCTTATCAACTTCGGGTTGAGTCGGCCTTCGGATTTGATGCCTGTTTATTTAACAGATGCTTGACAGTGAAGTCAAATGTTCCTCAAAACTTCATGTTGAGCTGACATTCTGGTTCGATGCCTATTTTTTTAACAGATGCCTAGCAGAGGGGTCTAATGTTCTTATCAACTTCAGGTTGCGCCGACCTTCGGGTTCGATGCATGCTTATTTTACAGATGCCTGACGGCGAGGTCAGATGTTCTTCTCAACTTCGTGTTGTGCCGGCCTTCGGGCTCGATGCCTGTTTGTTTAACTAATGCTTGACGGCGAGATCAAATGTTCCTCTCCACTTTGGGTTGAGTCGGCCTTTGGGTTCGATGTCTGTTTGTTTAACAGATGCCTGGCGGCTAGGTCAGATGTTCTTCTCAACTTCGAGTTGAGCCGGCCTTCAGGTTCGATTCTAGTTTGTTTAACTAATGCCTGGCAGCAAGGTCAGATGTTCTTCTCAACTTTAGGTTGAGTCGGCCATCAAATTCCATGCATGTTTGTTTAACATATCCTGACAGCGAGGTCAGATGTTCTTCTCAACTTCGTGTGTTGTCGGCCTTCGGGTTCGATACCTGTTTGTTTAACAGATGCCTAGTAGAGAGGTCTAATGTTCTTATCAACTTCGCGTTGAGCCGCCCTTCGGGTTCGATGCCTGTTTGTTTAACAGTTGCCTAACAGTGAGGTCAGATGTTCCTCTCAACTTTGGGTTGAGCCGACCTTCGGATTTGATGCCTGTTTGTTTAACAGATGCTTGACAGTGAAGTCAAATGTTCCTCTCAACTTCGTGTTGCACCGACATTCAGGTTCGATGCCTATTTATTTAACAAATGCCTTACGGCGAGGTCAGATGTTTCTCTCAACTTTGTGTTGTACCGGCCCTCGGGTTCGATACCTGTTTGTTTAACTAATGCCTGATGGGGAGGTCAGATGTTCCTCTCAACTTCAAGGTGATCCGACCTTCGGGTTCGATACCTGCTTGTTTAATAGATGTTTGACGGCGAGGTCACATGTTCTTCTCAACTAAGGGTTGAAACGGCCTTCGGGTTTGATGTTGTTTGTTTAACAGATGCCTGACGGCGAGGTCAGATGTTCTTCTCAACTTCGGGTTGAGCCGACCTTTGGGTTTGATGCCTGTTTATTTAACAGATGCCTGGCGGCTAGGTTAGATGTTCTTCTCAACTTCGGGTTAAGACCGACCTTCGGGTTTGATTCCTGTTTGTTTAACTAATGCCTGACAGCGAGGTCAGATGTTCTTCTCAACTTCGTGTTGTGCCGGCCTTCGGGTTCAATGCCGGTTTGTTTAACTAATGCCTGATGGAGAGGTTAGATGTTCCTCTCAACTTCAAGGTGAGCCAGCCTTCGGGTTCGAGACCGGTTCGTTTAACAGATGTTTGACGGCGAGGTCAGATATTCTTTTCAACTAAGGGTTGAGACGGCCTTCGAGTTTGATGCCTGTTTGTTTAACAGATGCCTGACGGCGAGGTCAGTTGTTCTTCTCAAGTTCGGGTTGAGCCAACCTTCGGGTTCCACACCTTTTTGTTTATCAGATGCCTGACAGCGAGGTCAGATGTTCTTCTCAACTTCGGGTTGAGCCGGCCTTTGAGTTCGATGCCTGTTTGTTTAACAGATGCCTGGAGGTTAGGTCAGATGTTCTTCTCAACTTCGGGTTGAGTCGGCCTTCGCGTTTGATTCCTGTTTGTTTAACTAATGCCTGGCAGCGAGGTCAGATGTTCTTCTCAACTTCGGGTTGAGTCAGCCATCAAATTTGATGCCTGCTTGTTTAACATATGCCTGACAGCGAGGTCAGATGTTCTTCTCAACTTCGTGTTGTGTCGGTCGTCGGGTTCGATGCCTGTTTGTTTAACTAATGCCTGATTGGGAGGAAAGATGTTCCTCTCAATTATGGATTGAGACGGCCTTCGGGTTCGATGCCTCTTTTTTTAACAGATGCCTGACGGCGAGGTCAAATGTTCTTCTCAACTTCGGGTTGAGCCGGTCATCAGGTTCGATGCCTGTTTAGTTAAGAGATGCCTGACAGCGAGGTCTAATGTTCGTATCAAATTTGGGTTGAGCCGCCCTTCGGGTTCAATGCCTGTTTGTTTAACAGATGCCTGACGGTGAGGTCAGATGTTCTTCTCAACTTCGGGTTGAGCCAACTTTCAGATTTGATGCCTGTTTGTTTAACAGATGCTTGATAGTGAAGTCAAATGTTTCTCTCAACTTCATTTTGAGCCGACCTTCAGGTTCGATGCCAGTTTGTTTAACAGATGCCTGACGGCGAGGTCAGATGTTCCTCTCAACTTCGTGATGAGCCGGCCTTCAGGTTCAATGCCTGTTTGTTTAACAGATGCCTGACAGCGAGGTCAGATGTTCTTCTCAACTTCGGGTTGAGCCGGCCTTCGGATTTGATACCTGTTTGTTTAACAGATGCTTGACAGTGAAGTCAAATGTTCCTCTCAACTTCATGTTGAGCCGACATTCAGGTTCGATGCCTATTTCTTTAACAGATGCCTTGCGGCGAGCTCAGATATTCCTCTCAACTTCGTTATGGGCCGGCCTTCGGGTTCGATGCCTGTTTGTTTAACAGAAGCCTGATAGCGAGGTCTAATGTTCTTATCAACTTCGGGTTGAGTCGGCCTTCGGATTTGATGCCTGTTTATTTAACAGATGCTTGACAGTGAAGTCAAATGTTCCTCAAAACTTCATGTTGAGCTGACATTCTGGTTCGATGCCTATTTGTTTAACAGATGCCTAGCAGAGGGGTCTAATGTTCTTATCAACTTCAGGTTGCGCCGGCCTTCGGGTTCGATGCATGCTTATTTTACAGATGCCTGACGGCGAGGTCAGATGTTCTTCTCAACTTCGTGTTGTGCCGGCCTTCGGGTTCGATGCCTGTTTGTTTAACTAATGCTTGACGGCGAGATCAAATGTTCCTCTCCACTTTGGGTTGAGCCGGCCTTTGGGTTCGATGTCTGTTTGTTTAACAGATGCCTGGCGGCTAGGTCAGATGTTCTTCTCAACTTCGAGTTGAGCCGGCCTTCAGGTTCGATTCCAGTTTGTTTAACTAATGCCTGGCAGCAAGGTCAGATGTTCTTCTCAACTTTAGGTTGAGTCGGCCATCAAATTCGATGCATGTTTGTTTAACATATCCTTACAGCGAGGTCAGATGTTCTTCTCAACTTCGTGTGTTGTCGGCCTTCGGGTTCGATGCCTGTTTGTTTAACAGATGCCTAGTAGAGAGGTCTAATGTTCTTATCAACTTCGCGTTGAGCCGCCCTTCGGGTTCGATGCCTGTTTGTTTAACAGTTGCCTAACAGTGAGGTCAGATGTTCCTCTCAACTTTGGGTTGAGCCGACCTTCGGATTTGATGCCTGTTTGTTTAACAGATGCTTGACAGTGAAGTCAAATGTTCCTCTCAACTTCGTGTTGCATCGACATTCATGTTCGATGCCTTTTTATTTAACAGATGCCTTACAGCGAGGTCAGATGTTTCTCTCAACTTTGTGTTGTATCGGCCCTCGGGTTCGATACCTGTTTGTTTAACTAATGCCTGATGGGGAGGTCAGATGTTCCTCTCAACTTCAAGGTGATCCGACCTTCGGGTTCGATACCTTCTTGTTTAATAGATGTTTGACGGCGAGGTCACATGTTCTTCTCAACTAAGGGTTGAAACGGCCTTCGGGTTTGATGTTGTTTGTTTAACAGATGCCTGACGGCGAGGTCAAATGTTCTTCTCAACTTCGGGTTGAGCCGACCTTTGGGTTTGATGCCTGTTTATTTAATAGATGCCTGGCGGCTAGATTAGATGTTCTTCTCAACTTCGGGTTAAGACCGACCTTCGGGTTTGATTCCTGTTTGTTTAACTAATGCCTGGCAGCGAGGTCAGATGTTCTTCTCAACTTCGTGTTGTGCCGGCCTTCGGGTTCAATGCCGGTTTGTTTAACTAATGCCTGATGGAGAGGTTAGATGTTCCTCTCAACTTCATGGTGAGCCAGCCTTCGGGTTCGAGACCGGTTCGTTTAACAGATGTTTGACGGCAAGGTCAGATATTCTTCTCAACTAAGGGTTAAGACGGCCTTCGAGTTTGATGCCTGTTTGTTTAACAGATGCCTGACGGCGAGGTCAGTTGTTCTTCTCAAGTTCGGGTTGAGCCAACCTTCGGGTTCCACACCTTTTTGTTTATCAGATGCCTGACAGCGAGGTCATATGTTCTTCTCAACTTCGGGTTGAGTCAGCCTTTGAGTTCGATGCCTGTATTTTTAACAGATGCCTGGCGGTTAGGTCAGATGTTCTTCTCAACTTCGGGTTGAGCCGGCCTTCGCGTTCGATTCCTGTTTGTTTAACTAATGCCTGGCAGCGAGGTCAGATGTTCTTCTCAACTTCAGGTTGAGTCAGCCATCAAATTTGATGCCTGCTTGTTTAACATATGCCTGACAGCGAGGTCAGATGTTCTTCTCAACTTCGTGTTGTGTCGGCCTTCGGGTTCGATGCCTGTTTGTTTAACTAATGCCTGATTGGGAGGAAAGATGTTCCTCTCAATTATGGATTGAGACGGCCTTCGGGTTCGATGCCTCTTTTTTTAACAGATGCGTGACGGCGAGGTCAAATGTTCGTCTCAACTTCGGGTTGAGCCGGTCATCAGGTTCGATGCCTGTTTAGTTAAGAGATGCTTGACAGCGAGGTCTAATGTTCGTATCAAATTCGGGTTGAGCCGCCCTTCGGGTTCAATTCCTATTTGTTTAACAGATGCCTGACGGTGAGGTCAGATGTTCTTCTCAACTTCGGGTTGAGCCGGCTTTCAGATTTGATGCCTGTTTGTTTAACAAATGCTTGATAGTGAAGTCAAATGTTTCTCTCAACTTCATTTTGAGCCGACCTTCAGGTTCGATGCCAGTTTGTTTAACAGATGCCTGACGGCGAGGTCAGATATTTCTCTCAACTTCGTGATGAGCCGACCTTCAGGTTCGATGCCTGCTTGTTTAACAGATGCCTGACAGCGAGGTCAGATGTTCTTCTCAACTTCGGGTTGAGCCGGCCTTCGGATTTGATACCTGTTTGTTTAACAGATGCTTGATAGTGAAGTCAAATGTTCCTCTCAACTTCATGTTGAGCCGACATTCAGGTTCGATGCCTATTTGTTTAACAGATGCCTTGCGGCGAGCTCAGATATTCCTCTCAACTTCGTTATGGGCCGGCCTTCGGGTTCGATGCCTGTTTGTTTAACAAAAGCCTGATAGCGAGGTCTAATGTTCTTATCAACTTCGGGTTGAGTCAGCCTTCGGATTTGATGCCTGTTTATTTAACAGATGCTTGACAGTGAAGTCAAATGTTCCTCAAAACTTCATGTTGAGCTGACATTCTGGTTCGATGCCTATTTGTTTAATAGATGCCTAGCAGAGGGGTCTAATGTTCTTATCAACTTCGGGTTGCGCCGGCCTTCGGGTTCGATGCATGCTTGTTTTACAGATTCCTGACGGCGAGGTCAGATGTTCTTCTCAACTTCGTGTTGTGCCGGCCTTCGGGTTCGATGCCTGTTTGTTTAACTAATGCTTGACGGCGAGATCAAATGTTCCTCTCCACTTTGGGTTGAGTCGGCCTTTGGGTTCGATGTCTGTTTGTTTAACAGATGCCTGGCGGCTAGGTCAGATGTTCTTCTCAACTTCGAGTTGAGCCGGCCTTCAGGTTCGATTCCTGTTTGTTTAACTAATGCCTGGCAGCAAGGTCAGATGTTCTTCTCAACTTTAGGTTGAGTCGGCCATCAAATTCGATGCATGTTTGTTTAACATATCCTGACAGCGAGGTCAGATGTTCTTCTCAACTTCGTGTGTTGTCGGCCTTCGGGTTCGATGCCTGTTTGTTTAACAGATGCCTAGTAGAGAGGTCTAATGTTCTTATCAACTTCGCGTTGAGCCGCCCTTCGGGTTCGATGCCTGTTTGTTTAACAGTTGCCTAACAGTGAGGTCAGATGTTCCTCTCAACTTTGGGTTGAGCCGACCTTCGGATTTGATGCCTGTTTGTTTAACAGATGCTTGACAGTGAAGTCAAATGTTCCTCTCAACTTCGTGTTGCACCGACATTCAGGTTCGATGCCTATTTATTTAACAGATGCCTTACGGCGAGGTCAGATGTTTCTCTCAACTTTGTGTTGTACCGGCCCTCGGGTTCGATACCTGTTTGTTTAACTAATGCCTGATGGGGAGGTCATATGTTCCTCTCAACTTCAAGGTGATCCGACCTTCGGGTTCGATACCTGCTTGTTTAATAGATGTTTGATGGCGAGGTCACATGTTCTTCTCAACTAAGGGTTGAAATGGCCTTCGGGTTTGATGTTGTTTGTTTGACAGATGCCTGACAGCGAAGTCAGATGTTCTTCTCAACTTCGGGTTGAGCCGACCTTTGGGTTTGATGCCTGTTTATTTAACAGATGCCTGACGGCTAGGTTAGATGTTCTTCTCAACTTCGGGTTAAGACCGACCTTCGGGTTTGATTCCTGTTTGTTTAACTAATGTCTGGCAGCGAGGTCAGATGTTCTTCTCAACTTCGTGTTGTGCCGGCCTTCGGGTTCAATGCCGGTTTGTTTAACTAATGCCTGATGGAGAGGTTAGATGTTCCTCTCAACTTCAAGGTGAGCCAGCCTTCGGGTTCGAGACCGGTTCGTTTAACAGATGTTTGACGGCGAGGTCAGATATTCTTCTCAACTAAGGGTTGAGACGGCCTTCGAGTTTGATGCCTGTTTGTTTAACAGATGCCTGACGGTGAGGTCAGTTGTTCTTCTCAAGTTTGGGTTGAGCCAACCTTCGGGTTCCACACCTTTTTGTTTATCAGATGCCTGACAGCGAGGTCAGATGTTCTTCTCAACTTCGGGTTGAGCCGGCCTTTGAGTTCGATGCCTGTTTGTTTAACAGATGCCTGGCAGTTAGGTCAGATGTTCTTCTCAACTTCGGGTTGAGCCGGCCTTCGCGTTCGATTCCTGTTTGTTTAACTAATGCCTGGAAGCGAGGTCAGATGTTCTTCTCAACTTCGGGTTGAGTCATCCATCAAATTTGATGCCTGCTTGTTTAACATATGCCTGACAGTGAGGTCAGATGTTCTTCTCAACTTCGTGTTGTATCGGCCTTCGGGTTCGATGCCTGTTTGTTTAACTAATGCCTGATTGGGAGGAAAGATGTTCCTCTCAATTATGGATTGAGACGGCCTTCGAGTTCGATGCCTCTTTTTTTAACAGATGCCTGACGGCGAGGTCAAATGTTCTTCTCAACTTCGGGTTGAGCCGGTCATCAGGTTCGATGCCTGTTTAGTTAAGAGATGCCTGACAGCGAGGTCTAATGTTCGTATCAAATTAGGGTTGAGCCGCCCTTCGGGTTCAATGCCTGTTTGTTTAACAGATGCCTGACGGTGAGGTCAGATGTTCTTCTCAACTTCGGGTTGAGCCGGCTTTCAGATTTGATGCCTATTTGTTTAACAGATGCTTGATAGTGAAGTCAAATGTTTCTCTCAACTTCATTTTGAGCCGACCTTCAGGTTCGATGCCAGTTTGTTTAACAGATGCCTGACGGCGAGGTCAGATGTTCCTCTCAACTTCGTGATGAGCCGGCCTTCAGGTTCGATGCCTGTTTGTTTAACAGATGCCTGACAGCGAGGTCAGATGTTCTTCTCAACTTCGGGTTGAGCCGGCCTTCGGATTTGATACCTGTTTGTTTAACAGATGCTTGACAGTGAAGTCAAATGTTCCTCTCAACTTCATGTTGAGCCGACATTCAGGTTCGATGCCTATTTGTTTAACAGATGCCTTGCGGCGAGCTCAGATATTCCTCTCAACTTCGTTATGGGCCGGCCTTCGGGTTCGATGCCTGTTTGTTTAACAGAAGCCTGATAGGGAGGTCTAATGTTCTTATCAACTTCGGGTTGAGTCGGCCTTCGGATTTGATGCATGTTTATTTAACAGATGCTTGACAGTGAAGTCAAATGTTCCTCAAAACTTCATGTTGAGCTGACATTCTGGTTCGATGCCTATTTGTTTAATAGATGCCTAGCAGAGGGGTCTAATGTTCTTATCAACTTCGGGTTGCGTCGGCCTTCGGGTTCGATGCATGCTTGTTTTACAGATGCCTGACGGCGAGGTCAGATGTTCTTCTCAACTTCGTGTTGTGCCGGCCTTCGGGTTCGATGCCTGTTTGTTTAACTAATGCTTGACGGCGAGATCAAATGTTCCTCTCCACTTTGGGTTGAGCCGGCCTTTGGGTTCGATGTCTGTTTGTTTAACAGATGCCTGGCGGCTAGGTCAGATGTTCTTCTCAACTTCGAGTTGAGCCGGCCTTCAGGTTCGATTCCTGTTTGTTTAACTAATGCCTGGCAGCAAGGTCAGATGTTCTTCTCAACTTTAGGTTGAGTCGGCCATCAAATTCGATGCATGTTTGTTTAACATATCCTGACAGCGAGGTCAGATGTTCTTCTCAACTTCGTGTGTTGTCGGCCTTCGGGTTCGATGCCTGTTTGTTTAACAGATGCCTAGTAGAGAGGTCTAATGTTCTTATCAACTTTGCGTTGAGCCGCCCTTCGGGTTCGATGCCTGTTTGTTTAACAGTTGCCTAACAGTGAGGTCAGATGTTCCTCTCAACTTTGGGTTGAGCCGACCTTCGGATTTGATGCCTGTTTGTTTAACAGATGCTTGACAGTGAAGTCAAATGTTCCTCTCAACTTCGTGTTGCACCGACATTCAGGTTCGATGCCTATTTATTTAACAGATGCCTTACGGCGAGGTCAGATGTTTCTCTCAACTTTGTGTTGTACCGGCCCTCGGGTTCGATACCTGTTTGTTTAACTAATGCCTGATGGGGAGGTCAGATGTTCCTCTCAACTTCAAGGTGATCCGACCTTCGGGTTCGATACCTGCTTGTTTAATAGATGTTTGACGGCGAGGTCACATGTTCTTCTCAACTAAGGGTTGAAATGGCCTTCGGGTTTGATGTTGTTTGTTTAACAGATGCCTGACAGCGAGGTCAGATGTTCTTCTCAACTTCGGGTTGAGCCGACCTTTGGGTTTGATGCCTGTTTATTTAACAGATGCCTGGCGGCTAGGTTAGATGTTCTTCTCAACTTCGGGTTAAGACCGACCTTCGGGTTTGATTCCTGTTTGTTTAAATAATGCCTGGCAGCGAGGTCAGATGTTCTTCTCAACTTCGTGTTGTGCCGGCCTTCGGGTTCAATGCCGGTTTGTTTAACTAATGCCTGATGGAGAGGTTAGATGTTCCTCTCAACTTCAAGGTGAGCCAGCCTTCGGGTTCGAGACCGGTTCGTTTAACAGATGTTTGACGGCGAGGTCAGATATTCTTCTCAACTAAGGGTTGAGACGGCCTTCGAGTTTGATGCCTGTTTGTTTAACAGATGCCTGACGGTGAGGTCAGTTGTTCTTCTCAAGTTTGGGTTGAGCCAACCTTCGGGTTCCACACCTTTTTGTTTATCAGATGCCTGACAGCGAGGTCAGATGTTCTTCTCAACTTCGGGTTGAGCCGGCCTTTGAGTTCGATGCCTGTTTGTTTAACAGATGCCTGGCAGTTAGGTCAGATGTTCTTCTCAACTTCGGGTTGAGCCGGCCTTCGCGTTCGATTCCTGTTTGTTTAACTAATGCCTGGAAGCGAGGTCAGATGTTCTTCTCAACTTCGGGTTGAGTCATCCATCAAATTTGATGCCTGCTTGTTTAACATATGCCTGACAGTGAGGTCAGATGTTCTTCTCAACTTCGTGTTGTATCGGCCTTCGGGTTCGATGCCTGTTTGTTTAACTAATGCCTGATTGGGAGGAAAGATGTTCCTCTCAATTATGGATTGAGACGGCCTTCGAGTTCGATGCCTCTTTTTTTAACAGATGCCTGACGGCGAGGTCAAATGTTCTTCTCAACTTCGGGTTGAGCCGGTCATCAGGTTCGATGCCTGTTTAGTTAAGAGATGCCTGACAGCGAGGTCTAATGTTCGTATCAAATTAGGGTTGAGCCGCCCTTCGGGTTCAATGCCTGTTTGTTTAACAGATGCCTGACGGTGAGGTCAGATGTTCTTCTCAACTTCGGGTTGAGCCGGCTTTCAGATTTGATGCCTGTTTGTTTAACAGATGCTTGATAGTGAAGTCAAATGTTTATCTCAACTTCATTTTGAGCCGACCTTCAGGTTCGATGCCAGTTTGTTTAACAGATGCCTGACGGCGAGGTCAGATGTTCCTCTCAACTTCGTGATGAGCCGGCCTTCAGGTTCGATGCCTGTTTGTTTAACAGATGCCTGACAGCGAGGTCAGATGTTCTTCTCAACTTCGGGTTGAGCCGGCCTTCGGATTTGATACCTGTTTGTTTAACAGATGCTTGACAGTGAAGTCAAATGTTCCTCTCAACTTCATGTTGAGCCGACATTCAGGTTCGATGCCTATTTGTTTAACAGATGCCTTGCGGCGAGCTCAGATATTCCTCTCAACTTCGTTATGGGCCGGCCTTCGGGTTCGATGCCTGTTTGTTTAACAGAAGCCTGATAGCGAGGTCTAATGTTCTTATCAACTTCGGGTTGAGTCGGCCTTCGGATTTGATGCCTGTTTATTTAACAGATGCTTGACAGTGAAGTCAAATGTTCCTCAAAACTTCATGTTGAGCTGACATTCTGGTTCGATGCCTATTTGTTTAATAGATGCCTAGCAGAGGGGTCTAATGTTCTTATCAACTTCGGGTTGCGCCGGCCTTCGGGTTCGATGCATGCTTGTTTTACAGATGCCTGACGGCGAGGTCAGATGTTCTTCTCAACTTCGTGTTGTGCCGGCCTTCGGGTTCGATGCCTGTTTGTTTAACTAATGCTTGACGGCGAGATCAAATGTTCCTCTCCACTTTGGGTTGAGCCGGCCTTTGGGTTCGATGTCTGTTTGTTTAACAGATGCCTGGCGGCTAGGTCAGATGTTCTTCTCAACTTCGAGTTGAGCCGGCCTTCAGGTTCGATTCCTGTTTGTTTAACTAATGCCTGGCAGCAAGGTCAGATGTTCTTCTCAACTTTAGGTTGAGTCGGCCATCAAATTCGATGCATGTTTGTTTAACATATCCTGACAGCGAGGTCAGATGTTCTTCTCAACTTCGTGTGTTGCCGGCCTTCGTGTTCGATGCCTGTTTGTTTAACAGATGCCTAGTAGAGAGGTCTAATGTTCTTATCAACTTTGCGTTGAGCCGCCCTTCGGGTTCGATGCCTGTTTGTTTAACAGTTGCCTAACAGTGTGGTCAGATGTTCCTCTCAACTTTGGGTTGAGCCGACCTTCGGATTTGATGCCTGTTTGTTTAACAGATGCTTGACAGTGAAGTCAAATGTTCCTATCAACTTCGTGTTGCACCGACATTCAGGTTCGATGCCTATTTATTTAACAAATGCCTTACGGCGAGGTCAGATGTTTCTCTCAACTTTTTGTTGTACCGGCCCTCGGGTTCGATACCTATTTGTTTAACTAATGCCTGATGGGGAGGTCAGATGTTCCTCTCAACTTCAAGGTGATCCGACCTTCGGGTTCGATACCTGCTTGTTTAATAGATGTTTGACTGCGAGGTCACATGTTCTTCTCAACTAAGGGTTGAAACGGCCTTCGGGTTTGATGTTGTTTGTTTAACAGATGCCTGACGGCGAGGTCAGATGTTCTTCTCAACTTCGGGTTGAGCCGACCTTTGGGTTTGATGCCTGTTTATTTAACAGATGCCTGGAGGCTAGGTTAGATGTTCTTCTCAACTTCGGGTTAAGACCGACCTTCGGGTTTGATTCTTGTTTTTTTAATAATGCCTGGCAGCGAGGTCAGATGTTCTTCTCAACTTCAGGTTGAGTGGCCATCAAATTCGATGCCTGTTTGTTTAACATATGTCTGACAGCAAGGTCATATGTTCTTCTAAACTTCGTGTTGTGCCGGCCTTCGGGTTCGATGCCTGTTTGTTTAACTAATGCCTGATGGGGAGGTCAGATGTTCCTATCAATTTCTAGTTAAGCCGGCCTTCGGGTTTGATGCCTGTTTGTTTAATAGATGTTTGACGGCGAGGTCAGATGTTCTTCTCAATTAAGGATTGAGACGGCCTTTGGGTTATATGCCTGTTTGTTTAACAGACGCTTGATGGCGAGGTCAAATGTTCTTCTCAACTTCGGGTTGAGCTGGCCTTCGGGTTCGATGCCTGTTTGTTTAACAGATGCCTAGCAGAGAGGTCTAATGTTCTTATTAACTTCGGGTTGAGCCACCCTTCGGGTTCGATGGTTGTTTTTTTAATAGATGTCTAACGGTGAGGTCAGATGTTCTTCTCAACTTCGGGTTGAGTTGGCCTTCGGTTTTGAAGCCTGTTTGTTTAACAGATACTTGACAGTGATGTCAAATGTTCCTCTCAACTTCATGTTGAGCCGACATTCAGGTTCGATGCCTATTTGTTTAACAGATGCCTTACGACGAGGTCAGATATTCCACTCAACTTCATGTTGGGGTTCGGGTTCGATGCCTGTTTGTTTAACAGATGCATGTCGGCGAGGACTAATGTTCTTATCAACTTCGGGTTGAGCCGACCTTCGGATTTGATGCCTGTTTGTTTAACAGATGCTTAACAGTGAGGTCAGATGTTCCTCTAACCTTCGGGTTGAGCTGACCTACGGATTTGATGCCTGTTTGTTTAACAGATGCTTGACAGTGAAGTCAAATGTTCCTCTCAACTTCGTGTTACGCCGACATTCAGGTCCGATGCCTATTTGTTTAACATATGCCTTACAGCGAGGTCAGATGTTCCTCTCAACTTCGTGTTGTACCGGCCTTCGGGTTCGAAACCTGTTTGTTTAACTAATGCCTGATGGAGAGGTCATATGCTCCTCTCAACTTCAAGGTGAGCTGACCTTGGGGTCGATACCTGTTTGTTTAATAGATGTTTGACGGCGAGGTCAGATGTTCTTCTCAACTAAGGGTTGAGACGGCCTTCGGGTTTGATGTTGTTTGTTTAACAGATGTCTGACGCGAGGTCAGATGTTCTTCTCAACTTCGGGTTTAGCCGGCCTTCGAGTTCCACACCTTTTTGTTTAACAGATGCCTGACGGCGAAGTCAGATGTTCTTCTCAACTTAGGGTTGAGCCGGCCTTTGGGTTTGATGCCTGTTTGTTTAACAGATGCCTGGCGGCTAGGTCAGATGTTCTTTTCAACTTCGGGTTGAACCGACCTTCGGGTACGATTCCTGTTTGTTTAACTAATGCCTGACAGCGAGGTCGGATATTCTTCTCAACTTCGGGTTGAGTCGGCCATCAAATTGATGCCTGTTTGTTTAACATATGCCTGAAAGCGAGGGCAGATGTTCTTCTAAACTTCGTGTTGTGCCGGCCTTCGGGTTCAATTCCTGTTTGTTTTACTAATGCCTGATGGGTAGGTCAGATGTTCCTCTCAACTTCAAGTTGAGCCGGCCTTCGGGTTCGATGCCTGTTTGTTTAACAGATGCCTGACAGTAAGGTCAGATGTTCTTATAACCTTCGGGTTTAGACAGCCTTCAGATTTTATACCTGTTTGTTTAATAGATGCTCTATAGTGAAGTCAAATGTTGCTTTCAACTTCGTGTTGGGCCGACCTTCGGGTTCGATGCCTGTTTATTTAACAGATGCCTGACGGCGAGGT
Organism: Lathyrus sativus; assembly: GCA_963859935.3. Taxonomy (NCBI): domain Eukaryota; kingdom Viridiplantae; phylum Streptophyta; class Magnoliopsida; order Fabales; family Fabaceae; genus Lathyrus; species Lathyrus sativus. Next base: position 450,107,711 of record OZ012735.1, read on the forward strand.
CTAATGTTCTTATCAACTTTGGGTTGAGCCGCCCTTTGGGATCGATGCCTGTTTGTTTAACAGATGCCTGACGGTGAGGTCAGATGTTCTTCTCAAGTCCGGGTTGAGCCGGCCTTCGGATTTTATGTCTATTTGTTTAACAGATGCTTGACAGTGAAGTCAAATGTTCCTCTCAACTTCATGTTGAGCCGACATTCGGGTTCGATGCCTGTTTATTTAACAGATGCCTGACGGCGAGGTCAGATGTTCCTCTCAACTTCGTGTTGAGCCGTCCTACGGGTTCGATGCGTGTTTGTTTAACAGATGCCTGGCGGCGAGGTCAGATGTTCTTCTCAACTTCGGGTTGAGCCGGCCTTCGGGTTCGATGCCTGTTTGTTTAACAGATGCCTGGCAGAGAGGTCTAATGTTCTTATCAACTTCGGGTTGAGCCGCCCTTCAGGTTCGATGCTTGTTTGTCTAACAGTTGCCTGACGCTGAGGTCAGATGTTCTTCTCAACTTCGGGTTGATCCGGCCTTCGGGTTCGATACCTGTTTGTTTAACAGATGCTTGACAGTGAAGTCATATGTTCCTATCAACTTCATATTGAGTCGACCTTCAGGTTCGATGCCTGTTTGTTTTAGAGATGCTTGACGGCGAGGTCAGATGTTCCTCTCAACTTCGTGTTAAGCCGGCCTTCGGGTTCGATGCCTGTTTTTTAAGAGTTGACTGACGGCGAGGTCTATTGTTCTTATCAACTTCGAGTTGAGCCGCCCTTCAAGTTCGATGCCTGTTTGTTTAACAGATGCCTGACGGTGAGGTCAGATGTTCTTCTCAACTTCGGGTTGAGCCGGCCTTCGGATTTGATGCCTGTTTGTTTAACAGATGCTTGACAGTGAAGTCTAATGTTTGTCTCAACTTCATGTTGAGCCGACTTTTGGGTTCGATGCCTGTTTTTTTAACAGAAGCCTGACGGCGAGGTCAGATGTTCCTCTCAACTTCGTGTTGAGCCGACCTTCGGGTTCGATGCCTGTTTGTTTAACAGATGCCTGACGGCGAGGTCAGATGTTCTTCTAAACTTCGTGTTGTGCCAGCCTTCGGGTTCGATGCTTGTTTGTTTAACAAATGCCTGGCAGGGAGGTATAATGTTCTTATCAACTTCAAGTTGAGCCGCCCTTCAGGTTCGATGCTTGTTTGTATAACAGATGCCTGACGGTGAGGTCATATGTTCTTCTCAACTTCGGGTTGAGTCGGCCTTCGGATTTCATGCCTGTTTGTTTAAAAGATGGTTGACAGTGAAGTCAAATGTTCCTCTTAACTTCATGTTGAGCCGACCATCAGGTTCGATGCCTGTTTGTTTAAGAGATGCTTGACGGCGAGGTCAGATGTTCCCCTCAACTTCTTGTTGAGCCGGCCTTCGGGTTCGATGCATGACAGCGATGTCTAATGCTCTTATCAACTCCGGGTTGAGCCGCCCTTCGGGTTTGATGCCTGTTTGTTTAACAGATGGCTGACAGTGAGGTCAGATGTTCTTCTCAACTTCGGATTGAGCCGACCTTTTGATTTAATGCGTGTTTGTTTAACAGATGCCTGACGGCGAGGTCATATGTTCCTCTCAACTTCGTGTTGAGCCGACTTTCGGGTTCGATGCCTGTTTGTTTAACTAATGCCTGATGGGGAGGTCAGATGTTCCTCTCAACTTCGAGGTGATCCGGCCTTCGGGTTCGATACCTATTTGTTTAATAGATGTTTGACGGCGAGGTCAGATGTTCTTCTCAACTAAGGGTTGAGACGGCCTTCGGGTTTGATGCCGGTTTGTTTAACAGATGCCTGACGGCGAGGTCAGATGTTCTTCTCAACTTCGAGTTATGCCGGCTGTTGCACCCCAAAATTTGCCCAACCTTTTCTAACCTAGGTTTATGTTTCAATTGCATAGTCATTTGCATTGTCATCATGTACATAGTGTATTCATCTACATTGCATGTCATAAGCAAGTTATCTTAACAGGGGATCAAGGTGCTATTCCTATCTCAAGAGGTATATCCAAGGGTTTCATTCATATTCAAGTCTACTCAGGTCATCAGGGAAGAATTTGGGCTTTGAAGAGCTGCCAGGTTGATCAGTGAATTCTCTCCTATCTTGAAGCTAGTGGGGGATCATCAGAGGAAATGTGAGCTATGAGCCAAGAGCATGAGGTGTGTATGGATGATATGAAGAGTCTAGAGAATAATCTTTGAGGAGAACCAAGTCATTTGAATGATTGCAAGAGCCTCAGTTGAAGTCAGTCAACTAGGGTCAGCACTGGGTCAGTTCTAGGTCAAATAAGTGTTTTGAAGGGTATCAAGGATCATTTAAAGAATGGGGGATTCATTATTTGCTATATGGATATGGATATGATGTTGTGATAAAGAAAAATCAAAAGGAGTCAAGGAGAACTGGAGTTACTAAATTAGGGTTTCAGTGTAAAATCCCCTGATTTAGGTCAAACTTCAAGGCAGTGTAGCTCATGATGCAAGCTTCATATGGATTCTTGGTCCACATGAAACTTGTAGAGTATCTTCATAGCTTTAATTTGAGTGGTGGAAGTCATCAAGATGATTTGTAGAACTCAAGTTATGGCTCTTGCAAGTTACAGGCCATCTGAGGGCACTGAAATTTGTCTGTGAAAATTGTCTGTATTCCAAGCAACTTTTGACTTTCAAGGGTACTTCAAATGGATTTCTGGCCAACATGAGAATTGTTACTTATTGTCTTAGCTTTCTAGAATGGTATGGTATGCCTTCATATGATTTATGGAACTCTACTTATGGTCTTGGTAAGCTAAGGGTATTTTGGTCATTTGAGGATTACAGGTCATTCTTAGTATATGCCTAAAACTCATACAAGGAAGCTTCAAATGAAAAACTTCACAACATCAAAGTTGTTCAAAATGGGATTTTAAGGTTAGAAAAGAAGGTGTGAAAGTTTGGAAAAGCTTAGAGCATGGAATTTTAAAATTGGTGCAAATGACTTGAAAATGGCTTATAAGTTGAAAAAGTTGAAATGAAAAATTGGTTTGAGAGATCTACAAATCCAATATGGGTCATCCAATATACCAAATTGATTCCAAACATCATTTTAAAGACATTGGTTCAGCCACTTTTTTGAGTTAGGGTTTAAAAATTGGACTTGCTTTGTATTTTTGTTACTTGCATAATAAGGCAAGTATAGAAAACTTGGCACAAGATGAATTTTCAAGGCAAAGAGCTTACATACACTTCCCATATCTCATGTAAGGAGATTTTGACATAAGTTTGGAAAGGTGCAAGCATGAGATAAGAGATATTCAAAGTATCATGGCATGAGAAGTTCATGAAATTTCCACAACTTTCTAGAATCCTCCAAGATTATTCTAGAAACCTCTAAGTTTGTTAATCATCATCTATATATTGGATTGAGATCATTAAGAGTAAAGGTTGGTGATAGTTGATGTTGAATCCATTTTTCAAATCATATTGAATTTTTTTTCCATTTTTCCCACACTTTCACATTTTGGAATTTCCATTTTTTTCAATTTTTTTTTCTCTCACTTTCCATACTTTTTCTCTTCACCAATCAATTACACAACAATTATAGAGATGGTTCATCATTTTTTTTGAGAGAATTGGAGCAAGAGGAACCTTGTAGTAACATGAAAAAGTGGTGAAAACTCAAATTCCAATTTTCACTTTTTCATCAATTCAAGACTTGTCAAGGCTTCAAACATATTCACCAAGTATTGTTGAGTGATTCTACATCATTTTCTCAAAGAATTGGTGATCGAGTGAAGCTCCATAAGCCATTTTTCGGAGGTATAAAGAATTCGACATAACTCATGATTTATGAGTCTTTCTTGCATTATTGTTGTTGCATTACATTGCTCTCATCTCCTACATGGATTCTAGTACAAAAAAGATGGGTTTTATGACAATTTTTGGTTCTTGAGTTTTTCTTGAGGTGCCACGTTTTGGGAGTTAGAGAGAGTTTCAAGAAAATCTAAGACCATATTTGGATTCCTTGATTTTTTTCCTTCAAGTTTGACCAAAATTTTGTGCGAAACGGATAATTATTGATGGAGTTATGGTGCTTCAAAGTAGCAAAAAACTCATGTTCATGGGGCTGCGGGTTACTATTCACAAAGTTGAAAAATTTGATTTGGAGAAGAAGGTGTTAACACCGTCGGATGCATTTCCAAGTCAAGGTTTCTTCCATTCATCCAACGCCTCTCACTGCGCCACGTAATCGGCCACATAAGCCTCATGCCACTTTTATTTATTCATGATATTTTCTTTTATTTTCCTATTGCCATGTTTCTTTTATTTTTTCTGTTTTAAATGATGACTTCAAATAATCATAAAAAATAGGAAAATTAGTCTTTTTGATCCCAATTTTTTTGTGCTGAATCTTTAAGATGTCTAGGATTTAATAAAACTGGAATTATAATTTTACCATTTTTTGACATTTTCTTTGGATTTTTTACATTTGGGTCGTCATAAAAAGGCCAATGCTGGTGCTATCATTTTGTTGAATTTCTTTGACCTATCAAAACACAATTTAAATGTCAATCCTTTTGCAGGGATCTCATACGCACATTGAGGTATTGTGATATAATTTTGTGGGAATTTTATTATACCATTTTAATTGGTTTTGGATGCTTTCTTTAACATGCTCCACTTTCATCTTTCCTTTGGTATACATGAGATATCTTGCAATGTTTTCATCTTGTTTGACCATTTATCTTTGGATATTTTTGTGGTATCTCTCACCCCTGGTTTGTGGCTTGATGTAGGGCATTGGAGATTTTTATTTGAATTTTTTAGCACCTTTTGCTATTTTTCTTATGTTTTGTATTCGAACTTGTAATTTGGACTTCCGAACGGACTTTATTTTTGTTAAGGCTCCAACGGCCGCTTTGTGTTTGCATGATGAACGCCGTGGCTTATATTTCTTATTGTAGATAGGTTAGAGGTATTGGAAGACCCTTAGGTGGCTGTTATTTGTATGTGTAGCTTGCCCGATTATCGACTTGTTTGCATGATAGCACGTTGCGATTCCAAATAGTGGATTACGCGTTTCATTCGGAGTTTTCACTCGATTCTTTGCATATGATCACTTGATATTTTCTTATTCCGTCCATGAATGGGCTTGAGGTTGAGATGAACCTTCCTCCCTCCTTTGCATTGCATTTACCATTGCTATATTCATGTTCACTTGTATGCGGTTATTACTTGTATTTCCGTTTCTTCCTTTCGTTTCCTTTCCCGTAGGACTTCCATTCTTCCTTGTTCAAGGGAGGATGTGATAGACATTAGGAGTTAACCCATGCATGATAACATTAGGGTAGATTTTATTCCCTTTTAACCCTAGGATTTGTAGAGTGTCATCTCTTCTTCCTTCAAAACAACAGAAAAACATTAATAAAGGTTATAACAGAGATTAATTCATTTCTTCCGTCAAAAGATTTGAACAGACATCAACCTTTTTGCAATAAGAAAACCCTTGTTTAAGGTGAGATTTTTCATAAAAAACACTTGAACAGCTTGTGTCGGGCGTAGCCCGAACTACGTTTTCTCTGATCTTCCATGCCGTGTGGAAGTACGTAGGCATAGGATGCGATATCCTAGCGAGCAACCTTCACCCACCTTCCCCCGTAGTTAGGCGAACTACGTTGACTCTGATTTCTCGTTCCAGACGGGAATACGTAGGCATAAAGTGCGATGCTTTGCCGAGTCAAATTTTATTTTATTTTCAGCCCTCATCCTTTAGTTTAGATAGAAGTGTAATCCGTACAAACCAAGCAAGCGTGGATCCCGTCGAGTACGACGGACGTGAGGGGTGCTAATACCTTCCCCTTGCGTAACCGACTCCCGAACCCAGGTTTTGGTTGCGATGACCATACCTTTTCCCGTTTTTCGCGAGGTTTACTTCGAGCGTTTCCTTTCCCTCCGTTGGGATAAATAACGCACGGTGGCGACTCTCCTGTCAGCCGGCGCCGATTTTCGCAGTAGCGACAGCTGGCGACTCTGCTGGGGACCCAACGTCTCCTGGCTGCTAAGGACTGCGATGGTCCTTATGCATTTGGGATCCAACGTCCCTTAAGAGAGTCAATCCTAGCGTTTGTTTTCCCGTCGAGGATTTTGTATGGATTTACGTTTCTGTATTTTACATTTCAGCATTATATTATCGCTGTATTGTGGGGTGTGACGGGTGTTCTTTGATTGAGAGATAAGTCGGACCTGGGCTTGAGTGCACCTAGATTTAGAGTAGAGATTAGTGGGCGCGCACGTGCTTTGCATGTCCTAGTGTCCCGCGAAATCTACGCTCAGACGAGGTTCTTCTGGTTGGCCTCCTGTCCTGCCCTTTGGGTGGCTCGGGTTGCTGGTTAGTTGGATTGTCGACTCTGGGGACCGATCATTTGGAAGTTGGCTAAGTGAGGCCTCTTCAGGATTTGATGATGCCACTCCTTCTGGGAATCGTATCATCACTTCTGAAAGTCTGTGACGCCGACGACCGCATAGGATGCCATACCTTTGTCAGTTACTAGGACATCCACCTGTGAGAGGGTTTGGGGTTATGCAGGTAACTAGACCTTCAGATACCGGTTATTTCTTGATCAGAGATCCTGGGTATTTATGGATATTTGTGAGGTCTATCAGAGACCTGTCTGAGTTTTGATTTGAGGTCTATCAGAGACCAATCAGGGTTATGGTTTGAGGTCTGTCAGAGACCGGTTGGAGGTATATTATGAGGTCTATCAGAGACCGGTCCGAGTTATGGTTTGAGGTCTGTCAGAGACCAGTTGGAGTTATATTATGGGTCTATCAGAGACCAGTGTGGAGCTTTATATTGGGTTTATCCGAGACCATGATTTGAGACCTTCGATATGATTCAGGCTTCTCGGCTACAGCACTTGGTCCCTGTTGCATGCTGCTTGCATTGCATTGTTTGCATGATCATTATCATTGCATCCCATTAACGTGTGTCTGTGCTGCAGGTGCATTTGCATATCCCCGAGTTCTAGTTTCTGTACTTCCGAGTATTGATCATGGCGGGTTTGAGGATGACAGTTGCTTACAAGCTACCTATTCCTGATATTACTCCACTCCTGGGTCTGATTTCTCTGGCAGGTGAGGATGTCCATAGAAGCTTCAGGCAGAGTTACGGACGGCTGTTGAGTTTGGTTCGCAGATCCACTGATGATGAGTTGAATGGGCTGTACACGCTGATGCAGTTCTATGACCCGACTTTGAGATGCTTTACATTTGCAGACTTCATTTTGGGACCAACCCTGGAGGAGTATGTGGAGTTTACTGAGCTGCCAGTGCAGAATGCGGTTCCCTTTATTCACTCTGCCGCTGAACCTAAGTTGGAGGATCTAGCCAAAGCCTTGCATATGGATGCTTCTGAGTTGTTGATAACTTCTTGGCGAGGGGTTCCGGGTTTCTCTCTTCAGTTTCTGGTTGGTAAGGCTCAAGAGTACGCCAAGAATGGGTGTTGGGTGGTCTTTAACGCTATTTTGGCTCTATGCATTTACGGGATCGTGCTGTTTCCCAATTTCCCAAACTTCGTGGACATGGATGCGTTTCATCTGTTTGCTACTGGTAACCCAGTACCTACACTGATTGGGGACTTTTATCATTCGATGCACTACAGGAATGAGAACAGGAGAGGCAAGAATGTCTCTTGTTGCGTGCCTCTGCTGTATATGTGGTTCAAGAGCCATCTTCCTTCGAAGGGACCTTTTGTGGATAGTGCGGCCACATCTGACTGGCCAGAGCGGATGATGAGGCTGTCTTCTACAGATATCGAATGGTTTGATCGAGACCTGCTGGGGTCCGAGCTTATTGTCAGTTGTGCTGGGTATCCTAATGTTCCGTTGATAGGGAGAAAAGGGTGCATCAACTACAACCCATCTTTGTTCGTCCGTCAGTTTGGATATGCGCTGAAGAGCCCACCTCAGGAGGATGAAGTACAGGAATCTCTGTACTTCACAGGTGATTTGAGCGGAGAGCTACTAGCCAAGCTTCGGCATGCCTGGACGCGTATTAACCGAAAAGGGAAACCGCTGTTGGGGAAGAGTGATTGCCAGGCGTATGCACCCTACAAAGTTTGGATTCAGGAGAGAGCCAGACAGATATTGATGCCATTTCCAGCTGCTCCGATCCCTGTTTATATTCCGGTGGAAGAGCCAACCACGGTTTCCAGGGAGGTCTACGAGCGAGTGGTGAAGGAAAAGGAAGCTCTGTTGGTGGTTAATGAAGATCTAGAAAGAGAATTGGCCCGGATTCGAAGTGAGAAGAACGAAACTGCGTACTCCCTTCAACAACAAACTGAGATGGTAACCTTGTTGAAGACTAAGTTGGTTAAAGAAAAGGAGAAGCGGGAACGCCTGGGACAAGACTTCAAGAGCTCTCATGACATGATGGAAGCTAAGAAGAAGTCGTTGGACATCGCTCACCGAGAGATCGCTTCATTCAATAAGACGTGGAATGCCACTCTTACTAACAACAAGGAACGGGAAGATAAGTTGAAGCAGCAGATCGCCGATCTTCAGAGCCAGTTGAAGGCCACTAGGAGGCAGCACGAAGAAGAAGTCATGACTAGATATGCCCTTCAAGATGCACTGAAGCAAGTAGAGGCCCGCAGAAAGGAAGCTCGGTCCCAGAAGAGGAAGCTAGATGAGTGCTTTGGTGAAGGCGTATGGGAAGAGTCCATCGACGACTTGCGGCGAGTTCTTAAGCAGAGGAGTCTACTCATAGAGGGATTGCTTGTCCAGCCTGATCATCCCAAGACAAAGAAGCTGTTAAGGGATTATAGGGATTATGGGCATACCTGATTTGTTCATGCTTTATTGTACGCTGACCATCACCCGGTTTGTGGGTTGAGGTCATGTTTTTGTTCGTCTTGTGATACATTGGTGTTATACTTTAGCCTTTGAAGGCCTGTTCAATACATGAGTTGTTTTCCCTTCTGTGATTGAATTTCAACTTCTTGCAAATGTTTGTCACCGCATTGTCACGGCGCTGCCTTGTATTAAATGTATCGGCACTAGAACGGGGAGAGTAATTCTCCAATGCACAGACACGCATTGCATTTTGCATACATCCTCATATTTGCATTACAGGTTTGTGATCCGTGTACCTTATCTCCTTCTTTTTTTAGGTATTTTCAGGATTGAAGAAAAGCGGGTCCACCGTTACTTTACAAGAATCAACCAGAAGAAGATCATGGACGCCATGCAGCTTGAAATGCAAGAGATGCGTGACAGGATGACCCTGTTCATGCAAACCATGGAGACTATCGCCAAAGGGCAAGAACAGTTGCAGAGTCTGGTACAGCCGTTGGTTGCTCGTGCTGAGATCAACGGCACCCCGCATGGTGAAAACGTGGCTAACTCTCCCAGGGTTGAAAATCATCAAAGTGCTGATCACATTCAAGTCGCTGGGCTGAACAACGGAGAAGCTGGTCCTGCTGGTGGGAACGGAAACACTGGTAACACTAACGGAGACACTGCAGGAGTGTTCGTAGGGAACGTCAACCAGGGTTTCAACATGGGTGCGGAGAACGTCGGGCTGAATGGCGGCAATGGTAATCAGGGCTTTCAGGGTATGAATGTGGGATATGGCAATGTGGCTGTCGCCAAAACTGGATACGGAGACCGTGGTTATGGTAACGCAGGATATGGAATGGGTATGAACAACGACCAGGATATGGGCAACCTGAGAGGCAACCCCAGGTACTTCCAAGCAGGTCTAGGTCGTAACGCTGGACATGCTGCATATGAAGAGATACCTCGTTGGGAAGATCATCAGGAAGACGTTTTCTCCGGTCATAATGAAGGCTACGGGAGGCCTACAGGGGACAGCCTCCGCATGAGATTGTTGGAAGAAAAGGTAAATGGTCTGGCTAATCAGAATGCTGTGGGACTGGATATGTCCAACATGGGATTGGTACCAGGGCTAAGGGTACCTCTGAAATTCAAAGCGCCATCTTTTGATAAGTATAGAGGCGACACGTGCCCGAGGGTGCATGTCCGTTCATTTTACAGAAGGATGTCCGCGTATTCATACGACGAAAAGATGCTTATGCACTTTTTCCAAGACAACTTGTCAGGGCCGTCATTGGAGTGGTACATGAGCCTGGAGCCAACACAGATCAGAACTTGGAAAGAATTGGCGAAAGCTTTCGTGAAGCATTACCAATACAACAGCGATCTCGCTCCTAACAGAGTTCAGTTGCAAAGCATGTCCCAGAAGCCCAAGGAAAGCTTCAAAGAGTACGCCCAGAGATGGCGTGACTTGGCTGCTAGAGTACAACCCCCTATGGTCGAGCGGGAAATGATGGACTTGTTCGTAGGGACATTCTCAGGGATGTACTATGACCGGCTGCTCAACTTCTCAATGAGTACCTTCTCCGAGCTGATCCTGATGGGGGAGCGTATAGAGAACGGGATAAAAATTGGTAAGATTCAACCGGGAGAATCTGCTTCAGCTGGAAGCAACAAGAAAGCCTTCGGTGGTAAAAGGCAAGATGATGCTAATGCGGTGTATAACGTTCAGCGGAGAAATAGGAATCAGAATCGGCGTCCACAGCCTCAAGTTGCAAGTGTGACTATTCCGGGACCACCTCAGCAACAGAGACAACAACAACAGCAGGCTCAGCAGCAGCCTAGTCAGAATCAGCGGAGGTTTCAGGCTCCAAGACCACGAAGGGTATTTGAGGTACCGCCAGTATCTTACGCAGAGCTCCTTCAGAATCTATTGAAGTTACAGCTAGTTGAAAAGAGAACCTTGGCGCCGCCGACTGGCACGCCACCAGTAGGGTACGATATCAACGAGCACTGTGATTTTCACTCTGGTGCACCCGGGCACAACATCGAGAACTGTTTAGCTTTCAAGCACAAGGTGCAAGATCTGCTTGATAGCACAACCATCAATTTTGGGAAGGAAGGTCCCAATATTACACAACAACCAATGCCAAACCATGAATAGGTTGGAATATGGTGGACAAAGAGGAGTTCTATAGCTCGAGTGGGCCGTTAAAAGCAGATCAGAACAGTGGCAGGCTGCCTCTAATAATTGATTGTGAAGATAGCTGGTTCAGCAGCAAGACAGATGTGAAAGCTCGGTTCTCGAAAGCTGGCATTTTTCTTTGTTTTATCTTGTCATTTCTTTACGTTTGTAGTTTCTTTCATGTTTAAATCGCAATCTCGTTCGTAAAACTTGTTGTTTTCATTTCAATTGATGATAATGAAATAAATATGCATGTTTTGACTAAATCCAGTCGTGTTCACTAATTGTTTTTACAAATGTCCAACGCCTGGTTAAGAGGAATTCGGGGAGGATGACGAAAATGAACGACATGCAAGCTTCTGATTGAATGCTTTTGAAATAAAACCTGTTGATGATGTACAGGCATTGTTTCAAATCCCTAAACACCGGAGTTATAAGGAAGATAATCCCTTGTCAACCCCTTTGAGCCTTGTAGTAGGAGTTTCTTTCTGTGAATGAAAAACCCTCAATCTTAACCTGGGGCAGGGTAGGTGTTAGCTAATTTGACCGAGCGTTCAAGTTGCAAAAGGAGTGTCCTTTCGAGGATCAGTCACACCTCTAGAGGTCGTGCCTAAAAAACCACAATGGTCAAATCAAGAGTGAGACAGTCACATCATTCTCCAATGAGTCAGGCAACCAGTGTCACACGACTTGTTCGAAGAAAAGGAAAAAGGAGAAAAGAATCAAAAGCCCGCTAAGTCAAGAAAAGAAAACAATTGACTTAGGCAAAAATGAGGGCATCCCGCTGGACTTAAAAAAATCAAAAGAAACTCAAAAGGAGTCAGTCCAGGCAAAAGTTAGGGATAAGGAAAAAAGATGAAAGGAGGACAAAAAGAAAAATCCTCAAATCAAATGCGAGTCGTGTGACCCTAAGTGTCAAAGACGAAAAGTGAGTGGCTGTCACTCCAGAAGTTCATGGGTTCTCGAACTATCACTCCTATATTTCAGCCTCTGAGAGGTGAGCGCTAAGGTCGAATTAGCTGAACGTAGGATCGGAGAACATCAAGGAGAATGGGTGGGTTAAAATAAACTTTGAGCCTTTATCCTTTCCTTCAAAACCGTGAACCTGACCACGTTATAACCTTCAAAAGTCCTAATTGAAGCAGGTTGTTTCGAAAGCATACTTCGGTAAAGGTCGCATCGATTCTGACTCCTAAAAGGGTTCCTCTTACCGTGTTGGTACTGATGTTGATAAATGTTTTGTGCATTATATGCCATAAACTGTTTTTCCCTTTTCCCAGTGAACAGATTGGATGTCAAAACTATCATATGTGTTGCATTAATATGTCTTTTACGCAGAACAACTTGTTTTACTTGCGAGTAAGCGCTTGACAGCAGGAAAGTTTTCTGCAATGGAAAGTATGGTCAGGATAGAATACAGAGCGCCCAAATGTTCCGAGAGCAGGGGCAAGCTATTATCGTGATTCCCAGTCAGGTCAGCCATGCAAAGTCAGCTACTCTGGGGCAATCATGTCAAGATTCAGTAAATCTCTCGTAGTTGGAGGTACTGTTCCGGACCAGCTACTCGGGGGCAAAGTCATTGCGATCAGGGGCATTGACTTCCATTCAGTTCGGAATCAGTTAGTCTGAGGACAAGTCCCGAAGCTTCAGTTGATTAAGGGGCAGTATGCTTGAGAGGTAACTAATCAGAAGTGAGTCTTCTCGAGATCCAATCAGGGGCAGTCATGCAGAATGTAGAGATTTGAAAGCAGATACTTCAAGTGGATAATCAGATCAGGATAAGTCGCTAGAACGCTCATTCAGGGGCAAGTCACCGCAGAGAACGTTGAAACCAACTGGGTTGATTAGGGCTAATGGAGATTGAATCTTTTGTCGTATAGATACCGGGGCAAGTAATCTCGAGGTCGTCTCATAGCAAGCGGTTCAGCGCAAGTATTCCCGGGAGTTAGACAGGGGCAGGTTGAGTACACTGGGGCAAGTTATTCAAAAGCTCGCAAAGTTCCCCGCCAGAGTCCATGGCAGGCTGGTACCCTCTCCAGAGGTTGAATGTTGTGTCTTCCCCAGTGAAGTCGCCCCAGGCAAAATTGAATGTTGTCTCCCCAGGAGAGCGGAGATTGTGTCAAAGGAAAAGATCAAGGTATCTTCAGTTCAGAATTAGCTCATCAAGCGGAGCAGAGTCTTCCCCAGTGAAGGTCGAGACAAATAAAATTCACTCCCCAGAGAGTTTTGTGCAGTGCAGAATGTGTGGTTCAATCCCCAGCTCAGTGATAGCGGGATGATATCCCCAGCTCAGTGATAGCGGGATGATACCCCCAGCTCAGTGATAGCGGGATGATTTCCCCAGCTCAGTGATAGCAGGAGAGGTTCCCCACAGAGTGTGATCAGGTGGTTAGAGCTGCTGAAAGGAGCTTCCCCAAGCAGGGTTGTCCTTTCTTTTCCCAGCAAGTCGCTCTTCCTCGTCAGGAGGACCTTTCTCAGCAGATTTTGGAGTTCTGAGTTCGTGAGCTATTTTCCCAGCAGGGTGGTCATCCCCAGCGGAGTTAGTTCATCTTTCCAACATTTATTTTGTTGGAAGCGTATCGGCGGTATTCCGATCATCCCCAGCGGATCCAGTGTGTCTTCAGCATTTATTTTGCTGAAGTAACTCTTTGCATAAGCATGCATCATGAGCATTTGCATTCTACCCAAGTATGTAGCATTTCCATGCAGTATGGAAGCATTTCGTCATTATCAAACATGCATATTTGAAACATAAGCCAGGTGGTTACCTCTCCAGTTTCAGATATGTTATTCCTTGCCGATAAGAGAAATCGTGATTCAGGAAGATGTGGGTTTTGTGGTCAAAGTACGCAGTGATCGTATTTGTACCCTCTATGGGGTTCATATTGTAAGGCACGCAGTGATCGTGTTAATTTCGAGATGTTGATTTGTTGCCCAAGTATGCAGTGATCGTATTTGTGCCAGTATGGGGTTCATGTCGTAGGACACGCAGTGATCGTGTTGATCTTGGAATGTGTATCTATGGTCGAATGGCGCAGTGATCGTATTCGTCCCGATCTAAGAAGATTGTTTTGTAAGGCACGCAGTGATCGTGTTGGTATCGTTTCGGGGGTTTTATTGAGCAAGGCACGCAGTGATCGTGTTCATCCAGTTTTGTTGGTCGATATATGCAGTGATCGTATTCGTCTGTTATACAGTGGTTATGGGTTGACATGCAGTGATCGTGTTCATCCGGTTTTGTTGGTCGGTATACGCAGGGACCGTATTCGTCCGTTATGCAGTTTGATTATGCTGTAGGACACGCAGTGAATGTGTTCATCGGGTTGTTGGTGGCCGAAGTACGCAGTGATCGTATTCGTCCCATGTTTGAAATTGTGTCACAGCATGCAGGGATCGTGTTTCCTCCAGTCAAGAGGGTCGTGACATGAAGCGCGCAGTGATCGCGTTTATCCTATGTATGGTCAGGATATGCAGTGATCGTATTCGTCTAGTTATGTGGGTTAGTTGAGGCACGCAACACGCAGGGATCGTGTTTTTCTCCAGTCAAGAGGATCGTGGCTCAGAACACGCAGTGATCGTGTTCAAACACGCAGTGATCGTGTTCCAGATACGCAGTGACCGTATTCACGCAACACGCAGGGATCGTGTTTTTTCTCCAGTCAAGAGGATCGTGGCTCAGAACGCGCAGTGGTCGTGTTCGAACGCGCATGGATCGTGTTCAAGACGCGCAGTGATCGTGTTCGAACGCGCAGGGATCGTGTTCAAGATACGCAGTGATCGTATTCGTACAGCATGCAGTGATCGTGTTGTTAGTACCATGGGAACTTATGATGCAGAGCGCGCAGTGATCGTGGCTATTGTATCAGTGGGTTGTTGGTCGGCATACGCAGTAATCGTATTCGTCCTGTTACATGGGTTGATTTTGTGACACACGCAGTGATCGTGTTGACATAATTCCGGGGTTTTGTTGGTCGAGATGCGCAGTGATCGCATTCGCCCTATGGCAGCACACGCAGGGATCGTGTTTATCATATTGGTGGTTGAAGTACGCAGTGAACGTGTTCGCCTCTCCTGTGTGGATTTATTTCGTCTGGCACGCAGTGATCGTGTTTATCTCATCTGGTTAGATTTATGGTCGATGTGATTGTAACGCAGCATGCAGTGGTCGTGTTCGTCGTGTTTGTCCCGTTAAATGGTTTTTGTTTGTAAGACACGCAGTGACCGTGTTCGTCGCAGTTTTGTGGATTTGTTGTGCCAGACACGCAGTGATCGTGTCCGTCATGGCATATTCCCCTAGAAGAGTTGCTTGTCCAAGCACTTCTCTTTCTCCCCAGCCAAGTCCTTTCTCAGAATGCTGTAGAGATGGCATAATGCAATTTCTGGGTGGTTACCCACAGTTTCCCCAGTAGAGACGTAATCCCCAGCGGGTTGTTCTTCAACGAGATACTTGGCTAAGTTCCTCGTAGTCCCTGGCAGGGTATCCTTTGACAAGTCGCTTGGTTAAGTCACTTGTATTTCCCCAGCTGAGTCTTTCTCAGGAGGATGGGGTATCAGTATTAGAAGGTGGTAATACAGATTTTCGGGTGGTTACCCGCAATTCCCCAACAGATTTATGTTCTCCAGCAGGGTGTTACTTCAATGGGTTGCTTGGTTAAGTCCCTCATAGTCTCTAGCAGGGAGCTCGTTACAGGAGTTGTTTGGTTAAATTACTCGTAGTTTTCAACAAGGGTGCTTGGTTAAGTTCCCATTTTCCCCAGCAGGTGTTTAACGGCAGTCGTCAGAATTTGTCCCCTCAGAGTTGCTTGGTTAAGTTTCTCATTTCCCCGCAGAGTCGGTTGTTCATGTCTTCGGACCTTGTCTTATTTGGTTAAGCGTTCTCTCGTTTCTTCAGGATACGAAAAGTTGATCAGTGAAGTCAACATGACAAGTGAAGTCAATATTCTCCCGCTGGTTAGTGTGTGCTCAGTTGATAAGTGAGATCAACAGAGGTTGATAAGTGAGATCAACAGAGGTTGATAAGTGAGATCAACAAAGGTTGATAAGTGATATCAACAATTTCTCGTTATGTGGTGTATGCTCATTTCTTCGGAATGGAGTGGCCTGCGGACAACATCAGTTTATTTGACAGATGGATGGCTAGTTGTTGCCATGACAACAGAAGCCAGTTCCCAGGGTTTTCTCAAGCAGTAGTCGTCTTCGCAATTTATTTTTGCGGTTGGCAAATTTCCGGGTTCTTTCGTATTCAACCGTCTCGTACCTCGATTGTCTGAAGGCTGCGCGCTCTTCATCCAGTCGGGTCCAAGTCGCTTGAATAGGGGCAGCTGTTGCACCCCAAAATTTGCCCAACCTTTTCTAACCTAGGTTTATGTTTCAATTGCATAGTCATTTGCATTGTCATCATGTACATAGTGTATTCATCTGCATTGCATGTCATAAGCAAGTTATCTTAACAGGGGATCAAGGTGCTATTCCTATCTCAAGAGGTATATCCAAGGGTTTCATTCATATTCAAGTCTACTCAGGTCATCAGGGAAGAATTTGGGCTTTGAAGAGCTGCCGGGTTGATCAGTGAATTCTCTCCTATCTTGAAGCTAGTGGGGGATCATCAGAGGAAATGTGAGCTATGAGCCAAGAGCATGAGGTGTGTATGGATGATATGAAGAGTCTAGAGAATCATCTTTGAGGAGAACCAAGTCATTTGAATGATTGCAAGAGCCTCAGTTGAAGTCAGTCAACTAGGGTCAGCACTGGGTCAGTTCTAGGTCAAATAAGTGTTTTGAAGGGTATCAAGGATCATTTGAAGAATGGGGGATTCATTATTTGCTATATGGATATGGATATGATGTTGTGATAAATAAAAATCAAAAGGAGTCAAGGAGAACTGGAGTTACTAAATTAGGGTTTCAGTGTAAAATCCCCTGATTTAGGTCAAACTTCAAGGCAGTGTAGCTCATGATGCAAGCTTCATATGGATTCTTGGTCCACCTGAAACTTGTAGAGTATCTTCATAGCTTTAATTTGAGTGGTGGAAGTCATCAAGATGATTTGTAGAACTCAAGTTATGGCTCTTGCAAGTTACAGGCCATCTGAGGGCACTGAAATTTGTCTGTGAAAATTGTCTGTATTCCAAGCAACTTTTGACTTTCAAGGGTACTTCAAATGGATTTCTGGCCAACATGAGAATTGTTCCTTATTGTCTTAGCTTTCTATAATGGTATGGTATGCCTTCATATGATTTATGGAACTCTACTTATGGTCTTGGCAAGCTAAGGGTATTTTGGTCATTTGAGGATTACAGGTCATTCTTAGTATATGCCTAAAACTCATACAAGGAAGCTTCAAATGAAAAACTTCACAACATCAAAGTTGTTCAAAATGGGATTTTAAGGCTAGAAAAGAAGGTGTGAAAGTTTGGAAAAGCTTAGAGCATGGAATTTTAAAATTGGTGCAAATGACTTGAAAATGGCTTATAAGTTGAAAAAGTTGAAATGAAAAATTGGTTTGAGAGATCTACAAATCCAATATGGGTTATCCAATATACCAAATTGATTCCAAACATCATTTTAAAGACATTGGTTCAGCCACTTTTTTGAGTTAGGGTTTAAAAATTGGACTTGCTTTGTATTTTTGTTACTTGCATAATAAGGCAAGTATAGAAAACTTGGCACAAGATGAATTTTCAAGGCAAGGAGCTTACATACACTTCCCATATCTCATGTAAGGAGATTTTGACATAAGTTTAGAAAGGTGCAAGCATGAGATAAGAGATATTCAAAGTATCATGGCATGAGAAGTTCATGAAATTTCCACAACTTTCTAGAATCCTCCAAGATTATTCTAGAAACCTCTAAGTTTGTTAATCATCATCTATATATTGGATTGAGATCATTAAGAGTAAAGGTTGGTGATAGTTGATGTTGAATCCATTTTTCAAATCATATTGAATTTTTTTCCATTTTTCCCACACTTTCACATTTTGGAATTTCCATTTTTTTCAATTTTTTTTTCTCTCACTTTCCATACTTTTTCTCTTCACCAATCAATTACACAACAATTATAGAGATGGTTCATCATTTTTTTGAGAGAATTGGAGCAAGAGGAACCTTGTAGTAACATGAAAAAGTGGTGAAAACTCAAATTCCAATTTTCACTTTTTCATCAATTCAAGACTTGTCAAGGCTTCAAACATATTCACCAAGTATTGTTGAGAGATTCTACATCATTTTCTCAAAGAATTGGTGATCGAGTGAAGCTCCATAAGCCATTTTTCGGAGGTATAAAGAATTCGACATAACTCATGATTTATGAGTCTTTCTTGCATTATTGTTGTTGCATTACATTGCTCTCATCTCCTACATGGATTCTAGTAAAAAAAGATGGGTTTTATGACAATTTTTGGTTCTTGAGTTTTTCTTGAGGTGCCACGTTTTGGGAGTTAGAGAGAGTTTCAAGAAAATATAAGACCATATTTGGATTCCTTGATTTTTTTCCTTCAAGTTTGACCAAAATTTTGTGCGAAACGGATAATTATTGATGGAGTTATGGTGCTTCAAAGTAGCAAAAAACTCATGTTCATGGGGCTGCGGGTTACTATTCACAAAGTTGAAAATTTTGATTTGGAGAAGAAGGTGTTAACACCGTCGGATGCATTTCCAAGTCAAGGTTTCTTCCATTCATCCAACGCCTCTCACTGCGCCACGTAATCGGCCACATAAGTCTCATGCCACTTTTATTTATTCATGTTATTTTCTTTTATTTTCCTATTGTCATGTTTCTTTTATTTTTTCTGTTTTATATGATGACTTCAAATAATCATAAAAAATAGGAAAATTAGTCTTTTTGATCCCCATTTTTTCGTGCTGAATCTTTAAGATGTCTAGGATTTAATAAAACTGGAATTATAATTTTACCATTTTTTGACATTTTCTTTGGATTTTTTACATTTGGGTCGTCATAAAAAGGCCAATGCTGGTGCTACCATTTTGTTGAATTTCTTTGACCTATCAAAACACAATTTAAATGTCAATCCTTTTGCAGGGATCTCATACGCACTTTGAGGTATTGTGATATAATTTTGTGGGAATTTTATTGTACCATTTTAATTGGTTTTGGATGCTTTCTTTAACATGCTCCACTTTCATCTTTCCTTTGGTATACATGAGATATCTTGCAATGTTTTCATCTTGTTTGACCATTTATCTTTGGATATTTTTGTGGTATCTCTCACCCCTGGTTTGTGGCTTGATGTAGGGCATTGGAGATTTTTATTTGAATTTTTTAGCACCTTTTTCTATTTTTCTTATGTTTTGTATTCGAACTTGTAATTTGGACTTCCGAACGGACTTTATTTTTGTTAAGGCTCCAACGGCCGCTTTGTGTTTGCATGATGAACGCCGTGGCTTATATTTCTTATTGTAGATAGGTTAGAGGTATTGGAAGACCCTTAGGTGGCTGTTATTTGTATGTGTAGCTTGCCCGATTATCGACTTGTTTGCATGATAGCACGTTGCGATTCCAAATAGTGGATTACGCGTTTCATTCGGAGTTTTCACTCGATTCTTTGCATATGATCACTTGATATTTTCTTATTCCATCCATGAATGGGCTTGAGGTTGAGATGAACCTTCCTCCCTCCTTTGCATTGCATTTACCATTGCTATATTCATGTTCACTTGTATGCGGTTATTACTTGTATTTTCGTTTCTTCCTTTCGTTTCCTTTCCCGTAGGACTTCCATTCTTCCTTGTTCAAGGGAGGATGTGATAGACATTAGGAGTTAACCCATGCATGATAACATTAGGGTAGATTTTATTCCCTTTTAACCCTAGGATTTGTAGAGTGTCATCTCTTCTTCCTTCAAAACAACAGAAAAACATTAATAAAGGTTATAACAGAGATTAATTCATTTCTTCCGTCAAAAGATTTGAACAGACATCAACCTTTTTGCAATAAGAAAACCCTTGTTTAAGGTGAGATTTTTCATAAAAAACACTTGAACAGCTTGTGTCGGGCGTAGCCCGAACTACGTTTGCTCTGATCTTCCATGCCGTGTGGAAGTACGTAGGCATAGGATGTGATATCCTAGCGAGCAACCTTCACCCACCTTCCCCCGTAGTTAGGCGAACTACGTTGACTCTGATTTCTCGTTCCAGACGGGAATACGTAGGCATAAAGTGCGATGCTTTGCCGAGTCAAATTTTCTTTTCTTTTCAGCCCTCATCCTTTAGTTTAGATATAAGTGTAATCCGTACAAACCAAGCAAGCGTGGATCCCCTCGAGTACGACGGACGTGAGGGGTGCTAATACCTTCCCCTTGCGTAACCGACTCCCGAACCCAGGTTTTGGTTGCGATGACCATACCATTTCCCGTTTTTCGCGAGGTTTACTTCGAGCGTTTCCTTTCCCTCCGTTGGGATAAATAACGCACGGTGGCGACTCTCCTGTCAGCCGGCGCCGATTTTCGCAGTAGCGACACCGGCCTTCTGGTTTGATGCTTGTTTGTTTAACAGATGCCTGACGGTGAGGTCAGATGTTCTTCTCAACTTCGGGTTGAGCTGGCCTTCGGATTTGATGCCTGTTTGTTTAACAGATGCTTGACAGTGAAGTCAAATGTTCCTCTCAATTTCATGTTGAGCCGACCTTCAGGTTCGATGCCTGTTTGTTTAAGAGATGCTTGACGGCGAGGTCAGATGTTCCTCTCAACTTCGTGTTGAGCCAACCTTCGGGTTCGATGCCTGTTTATTTAAGAGATGCCTGACAGCGAAGTCTAATGTTCTTATCAACTTCGGGTTTAGCCGCCCTTCGGGTTCGATGCCTGTTTGTTTAACAGATGCTTGACAGTGAGGTCAGATGTTCTTCTCAACTTCGAACTGAGCCGGCCTTTGGATTTGATGCTTGTTTGATTAACAGATGCTTGACAGTGAAATCAAATGTTCCTCTCAACTTCATGTTGAGCCGACCTTTGGGTTCGATGCCTGTTTGTTTAACAGATGCCTGACAGCAAGGTCAGATGTTCCTCTCAACTTCGTGTTGAGCTGGCCTTCGGGTTCGATGCCTGTTTGTTTAACTAATGCCTGATGGGGAGGTCAGATGTTCCTCTCAACTTCAAGGTGAGCTGACCTTGGGGTCGATACCTGTTTGTTTAATAGATGTTTGACGGCGAGGTCAGATGTTCTTCTCAACTAAGGGTTGAGACGGCCTTCGGGTTTGATGTTGTTTGTTTAACAGATGTGTGACGCGAGGTCAGATGTTCTTCTCAACTTCGGGTTTAGCCGGCCTTCGAGTTCCACACCTTTTTGTTTAACAGATGCCTGACGGCGAAATCAGATGTTCTTCTCAACTTAGGGTTGAGCCGGCCTTTGGGTTTGATGCCTGTTTGTTTAACAGATGCCTGGCGGCTAGGTCAGATGTTCTTCTCAAATTCGGGTTGAGCCGACCTTCGGGTTCGATTCCTCTTTGTTTAACTAATGCATGGCAGCGAGGTCGGATATTCTTCTCAACTTCGGGTTGAGTCGGCCATCAAATTAGATGCCTGTTTGTTTAACATATGCCTGAAAGCGAGGGCAGATGTTCTTCTAAACATCATGTTGTGCCGGCCTTCGGGTTCAATTCATGTTTGTTTTACTAATGCCTGATGGGGAGGTCAGATGTTCCTCTCAACTTCAAGTTGAGCCGGCCTTCGGGTTCGATGCCTGTTTGTTTAACAGATGCCTGACAGCGAGGTCAGATGTTCTTATAACCTTCGGGTTTAGACAGCCTTCGGATTTTATGCCTGTTTGTTTAATAGATGCTTGATAGTGAAGTCAAATGTTGCTTTCAACTTCATGTTGAGCCGACATTCAGGTTCGATGCCTATTTGTTTAACAGATGCCTTACGGCGAGGTCAGATGATCCTCTCAACTTCGTGTTGGGCCGGCCTTCGGGTTCGATGCCTGTTTATTTAACAGATGCCTGACGGCGAGCTCTAATGTTCTTATCAACTTCGGGTTGAGCCGCCCTTCGGGTTCGATGCCTGTTTGTTTAACAGATGCCTGACGGTGAGGTCAGATGTTCTTCTCAACTCCGGGTTGAGCCGGCCTTCGGATTTGATGTCTATTTGTTTAACAGATGCTTGACAGTGAAGTCAAATGTTCCTCTCAACTTCATGTTGAGCCGACATTCGGGTTCGATGCCTGTTTATTTAAAAGATGCCTGACGCCGAGGTCAAATGTTCCTCTCAACTTCGTGTTGAGCCGGCCAACGGGTTCGATGCCTGTTTATTTAACAGATGCCTGGCGGCGAGGTCAGATGTTCTTCTCAACTTCGGGTTGAGTCGGCCTTCGGGTTCGATGCCTGTTTGTTTAACAGATGCCTGGCAGAGAGGTCTAATGTTCTTATCAACTTCGGGTTGAGCCGCCCTTCGGGTTCGATGCTTGTTTGTTTAACAGTTGCCTGACGCTGAGGTCAGATGTTCTTCTCAACTTCGGGTTGAGCCGGCCTTTGGGTTCGATACCTGTTTGTTTAACAGATGCTTGACAGTGAAGTCATATGTTCCTCTCAACTTCATATTGAGTTGACCTTCAGGTTCGATGCCTGTTTGTTTTAGAGATGCTTGACGGCGAGGTCAGATGTTCCTCTGAACTTCGTGTTAAGCCGGCCTTCGGGTTCGATACCTGTTTTTTTAAGAGATGACTGACGGGGAGGTCTATTATTCTTATCAACTTCGAGTTGAGCCGCCCTTCAGGTTCGATGCTTGTTTGTTTAACAGATTCCTGACGGTGAGGTCAGATGTTCTTCTCAACTTCGGGTTGAGCCGGCCTTCGGATTTGATGCCTGTTTGTTTAACAGATGCTTGACAGTGAAGTCTAATGTTCGTCTCAACTTCATGTTGAGCCGACTTTTGGGTTCGATGCCTGTTTGTTTAACAGATGCCTGATGGCGAGGTCAGATGTTCCTCTCAACTTCGTGTTGAGCCGACCTTCGGGTTCGATACCTGTTTGTTTAACAGATGCTTGACAGTGAGGTCAGATGTTCTTCTCAACTTCGAATTGAGCCGACCTTTGGATTTGATGCTTGTTTGATTAACAGATGCTTGACGACCTTTAGGTTCGATGCTTGTTTGTTTAACAGATGCCTGACGGTGAGGTCAGATGTTCTTCTCAACTTCGGGTTGAGTCGGCCTTCGGATTTCATGCCTGTTTGTTTAAAAGATGGTTGACAGTGAAATCAAATGTTCCTCTCAACTTCATGTTGAGCCGACCATCAGGTCCGATGCCTGTTTGTTCAAGAGATGCTTGACGGCGAGGTCAGATGTTCCTCTCAACTTCTTGTTGAGCCGGCCTTCGGGTTCGATGCCTGTTTGTTTAAGAGATGCCTGACAGCGAGGTCTAATGTTCTTATCAACTCCGGGTTGAGCCGCCCTTCGGGTTTGATGCCTGTTTGTTTAACAGATGCCTGACAATGAGGTCAGATGTTCTTCACAACTTCGGATTGAGCCGACCTTTTGATTTAATGCCTGTTTGTTTAACAGATGCCTGACGGCGAGGTCATATGTTCCTCTCAACTTCGTGTTGAGCCGGCCTTTGGGTTCGATGCCTGTTTGTTTAACTAATGCCTGATGGGGAGGTCAGATGTTCCTCTCAACTTCAAGGTGAGCCGGACTTCGGGTTCGATACCTATTTGTTTAATAGATGTTTGACGGCGAGGTCAGATGTTCTTCTCAACTAAGGGTTGAGACGGCCTTCGGGTTTGATGCCGGTTTGTTTAACAGATGCTTGACGGCAAGGTCAGATGTTCTTCTCAACTTCGAGTTATGCCGACCTTCTGATTCGATGCTTGTTTGTTTAACAGATGCCTGACGGTGAGGTCAGATGTTCTTCTCAACTTCGGGTTGAGCCGGCCTTCGGATTTGATGCCTGTTTGTTTAACAGATGCTTGACAGTGAAGTCAAATGTTCCTCTCAATTTCATGTTGAGCCGACCTTCAGGTTCGATGCCTGTTTGTTTAAGAGATGCTTGACGGCGAGGTCAGATGTTCCTCTCAACTTCGTGTTGAGCCAGCCTTCAGGTTCGATGCCTGTTTGTTTAAGAGATGCCTGACAGCGAGGTCTAATGTTCTTATCAACTTCGGGTTTAGCCGCCCTTCGGGTTCGATGCCTGTTTGTTTAACAGATGCTTGATAGTGAGGTCAGATCTTCTTCTCAACTTCGAATTGAGCCGGCCTTTGGATTTGATGCTTGTTTGATTAACAGATGCTTGACAGTGAAGTCAAATGTTCCTCTCAACTTCATGTTGAGCCGACCTTTGGGTTCGATGCCTGTTTGTTTAACAGATGTCTGACGGTGAGGTCAGCTGTTCTTCTCAACTTCTGGTTGAGCCGGCCATCGGGTTCGATGCCTGTTTGTTTAACAGATGTCTGGCATAGAGGTCTAATGTTCTTATCAACTTCAAGTTTAGCCGCCCTTCGGGTTCGATGCTTGTTTGTTTAACAGATGCCTGACGGCGAGGTTAGATGTTCTTCTCAACTTCGGGTTGAGCCGGCCTTCGGATTTGATGCCTGTTTGTTTAACAGATACTTGACAGTGAAGTCAAATGTTCCTCTCAACTTCATGTTGAGCCGACCTTCAGGTTCGAAGCCTGTTTATTTAAGAGATGCTTGACGGCGAGGTCAGATGTTCCTCTCAACTTCGTGTTGAGCCGACCTTCGGGTTCAATGCCTGTTTGTTTAATAGATGCCTGACAGCGAGGTCTAATGTTCTTATCAACTTCGGGTTGAGCCGCCCTTCAGGTTTGATGCCTGTTTGTTTAACAGATGCCTGACGGTGAGGTCAGATGTTCTTCTCAACTTCGGGTTGAGCCGACCTTCGTATTTGATGCATGTTTGTTTAACAGATGCTTGAAAGTGAAGTCAAATGTTCCTCTCAACTTCATGTTGAGCCGACCTTCGGGTTCGATGCCTGTTTGTTTAACAGTTGCCTAACGACGAGGTCAGATGTTCCTCTCAACTTCGAGGTGAGCCGGCCTTTGGGTTCGATACCTATTTGTTTAATAAATGTTTGACAGCGAGGTCAGATGTTCTTCTCAACTAAGGGTTGAGACGGCCTTTGGGTTTGATGCCTGTTTGTTTAACAGATACGGGAGGGCGAGGTCAGATGTTCTTCTCAACTTCGGGTTGAGTCGGCCTTCGAGTTTGATGCGTGTTTGTTTAACAGATGCCTGACGGTGAGGTCAGATGTTCTTCTCAACTTCGGGTTGAGCCGACCTTCGAATTTGATGCCTGTTTGTGATAACAGATGCTTGACAGTGAAGTCAAATGTTCCTCTCAAGTTCATGTTGATCCGACCTTCAGGTTTGATGCCTGTTTGTTTAAGAGATGCTTGACGGCAAGGTCAGATGTTCCTCTCAACTTTGTGTTGAGCCGGCCTTTGGGTTCGATGCCTGTTTGTTTAACAGACGCCTGACGGTGAGGTCAGATGTTCTTCTCAACTTCGGGTTGAGCCAGCCTTCGGATTTGATGCGTGTTTGTTTAACAGATGCTTGACAGTGAAGTCAAATGTTCCTCTAAACTTCATGTTGAGCCAACCTTCGGGTTCGATGCTTGTTTGTTTAACAGACGCCTGACGGCGAGGTCAGAGGTTCCTCTCAACTTCGTGTTAAGCCGGCCTTTGGGTTCGATGCCTGTTTGTTTAAAAGATGCTTGACGGCGAGGTCAGATGTTCTTCTCAACATCGTGTTGGGCCGGCCTTCGGGTTTGATACCTATTTGTTTAATAGATGTTTGACAGCGAGGTCAGATGTTCTTCTCAACTAAGGGTTGAGACGACCTTCGGGTTTGATGCCTGTTTGTTTAACAGATGCCTTACGGCGAGGTCAGATGTTCTTCTCAACTTCGGGTTGAGCCGACCTTTGGATTTGATGCCTATTTGTTTAACAGATGCTTAACAGTGAAGTCAAATGTTCCTCTCAACTTCATGTTGAGCCTACCTTCAGGTTCGATGCATGTTCGTTTAAGAGATGCTTGACAGTGAGGTCAGATGTTCCTCTCAACTTCGTGTTGAGCCGACCTTCGAGTTCGATGCCTATTTGTTCAAGAGATGCCTGACAGCGAGGTCTAATTTTCTTATAAACTTCGGGTTGAGCCGCCCTTCAGGTTCGATGCCTGTTTGTTTAACAGATGCCTGACGGTGAGGTCAGATGTTCTTCTCAACTTCAGGTTGAGCCGACCTTCGGATTTGTTGTCTGTTTGTTTAACAGATGCTTGACATTTAAGTCAAATGTTCCTCTCAACTTCATGTTGAGCCGACCATCGGGTTCGATGCCTGTTTGTTTAACAGATGCCTGACGGCGAGGTCAGATGTTCCTCTCAACTTCATGTTGAGCCGGGCTTCGGGTTCGATGCTTGTTTGTTTAACAGATACCTGATGGCGAGGTCAAATGTTCTTCTCAACTTCGTATTTTGCTGGCCTTCGGGTTCGATGCATGTTGGTTTAACTAATGCCAGATGGGAAGGTCAGATGTTCCTCTCAACTTCGAGGTGAGCTGGCCTTCGAGTTCGATACCTATTCGTTTAATATATGTTTGACGGCGAAGTCAGATGTTCTTCTCAACTAAGGGTTGAGACGGCCTTCGGGTTTGATGCCTGTTTGTTTAACATATGCCTGACGGCAAGGTCAGACGTTCTTCTCAACATTCGGGTTGAGCCGGCCTTTGGGTTCGATGTTTGTTTGTTTAACAGATGCCTGACGGTGAGGTCAGATGTTCTTCTCAACTTCGGGTTGAGCCGGCCTTCGGATTTGATGCCTGTTTGTGTAACAGATGCTTGACAGTGAAGTCAAATGTTCCTCTCAACTTCATGTTAAGCCAACCTTCAGGTTCGATGCCTGTTTGTTTAAGAGATGCTTGACGGCGAGGTTAGATGTTCCTCTCAACTTTGTGTTGAGCCGACCTTCGGGTTCGATGCCTGTTTGTTTAAGAGATGCCTGACAGCAAGATCTAATGTTCTTATCAACTTCGGGTTGAGCCGCCCTTCGGGTTCGATGCCTGTTTGTTTAACAAATGCCTTACGGTGAGGTCAGATGTTCTTCTCAACTTCGGGTTGAGCCGACCTTCAGATTTGATGCCTGTTTGTTTAACAGATGCTTGACAGTGAAGTCAAATGTTCTTCTCAACTTCATGTTGAGCCGACCTACGGGTTCGATGCCTGTTTGTTTAACAGATGCCTGACGGCGAGGTCAGATGTTCCTCTCAACTTCGTGTTGAGCCGGCCTTTGGGTTCGATACCTGTTTGTTTAACAGATGCCTGACGTCGAGGTAAGATGTTCTTCTCAACTTCGTGTTGTGCCGGCCATCGGGTTCAATGCCTTTTTGTTTAACTAATGCCTGATGGGGAGGTCAGATGTTCCTCTCAACTTCGAGGTGAGCTGGCCTTCGGGTTCGATACCTGTTTGTTTAATAGATGTTTGACGGTGATGTCAGATGTTATTCTCAACTAAGGGTTAAGACGGCCTTCGGGTTTGATGCCTGTTTGTTTAACAGAAGCCTGACGGCGAGGTCAGATGTACTTCTCAACTTCGGGTTGAGCCGACCTTCAGGTTCCATAACTTTTTACTTAACAGATGCCTGACGGCGAGGTTAGATGTTCTTCTCAACTTCGGGTTGAGCCGGCCTTTGGGTTCGATGCCTGTTTGTTTAGCAGATCCCTGGCGGCTAGGTCAGATGTTCTTCTCAACTTCGGGTTGAGTCGGCCTTCGGGTTCGATTCATGTTTGTTTAACTAATTCCTGGCAGAGAGGTCGGATGTTCTTCTCAACTTCAGGTTGAGTCGTCCATCAAATTCGATGCCTGTTTGTTTAACAGATGCCTGACGACAAGGTCAAATGTTCTTCTCAACTTCGGGTTGAGCCGGCCTTCGGGTTCGATGCCTGTTTGTTTAATAGATGCCTAACAAAGAGGTCTAATGATCTTATCAACTTCATGTTGAGCCGCCCTTCGGGTTTGATTCTTGTTTGTTTAACAGATGCTTGACAATGAAGTCAAATGTTCCTCTCAACTTCATGTTAAGCCGACATTCAGTTTCGATGCCTATTTGTTTAACAGGTGCCTTACAGCGAGGTCAGATGTTCCTCTCAACTTCGTGTTGGGCCGGCCTTCGTGTTCGATGCCTATTTAAAAGATGCCTGATGGCGAGGTCTAATGTTCTTATCAACTTCGGGTTGAGCCGGCCTTCGGATCTGATGCCTGTTTGTTTAACAGATGCTTGACAGTGAAGTCAAATGTTCCTCTAAACTTCATGTTGAGCCGACATTCAGGTTCGATGCTTATTTGTTTAACATATGCCTTACGGCGAGGTCAGATGTTCCTCTCAACTTCGTGTTGGGCCCACCTTCGGGTTCGATGCATGTATGTTTAACAGATGCCTGACGGCGAGGTCTAATGTTTTTATTAACTTCGGGTTAAACCGCCCTTCGGGTTCGACGCCTGTTTGTTTAACAAATTCCTGGCGGTGAGGTCAGATGTTCTTCTCAACTTCGGGTTGAGCCGACCTTCGGATTTGATGCCTATTTGTTTAACAGATGCTTGACAGTGAAGTCAAATGTTCCTCTCAACTTCATGTTGAGCGACCTTCGTGTTCGATACCTGTTTGTTTAACAGATGCCTGACGGCGAGGTCAGATGTTCCTCTCAACTTCGTGTTGAGCCGGCCTACGGGTTCGATGCTTGTTTGTTTAACAGATGCCTGATAGCGAGGTCAGATGTTCTTCTCAACTTCGGGTTGAGCCGGCCTTCGAGTTCGATGCCTGTTTGTTTAACAGATGCCTGGAAGAGAGGTCTAATGTTCTTATCAACTTCAGCTTGAGGCGTCCTTCGGGTTCGACGCTTGTTTGTTTGTCAGATGCCTTACGGTGAGGTCAGATGTTCTTCTCAACTTCGGGTTCAGTCGGCCTTCGGATTTGATGCCTGTTTGTTTAACAGATGCTTGACAGTGAAGTCAAATGTTCCTCTCAACTTCATGTTGAGCCTACCTTCAGGTTCGATGCCTGTTTGTTTAAGAGATGCTTGACGGCGAGGTCAGATGTTCCTCTCAACTTCGTGGTGAGCCGACCTTCGAGTTCGATGCCTATTTATTTAAGAGATGCCTGACAGCAAGGTCTAATTTCCTTATCAACTTCGGGTTGAACCTCCCTTTGGGTTCGATGCCTGTTTTTTCAACAGATGCCTGACGGTGAGGTCAGATGTTCTACTCAAGTTCGGGATGAGCCGGCCTTCAGATTTGATGCCTGTTTGTTTAATAGATGCTTGACAGTGAATTCAAATGTTCCTCTCAACTTCATGTTGAGCCGACCTTCGGGTTCTATGCCTGTTTTTTTAACAGATGCCTGACGGCGAGGTCAGATGTTCCTCTAAACTTCATGTTGAGCCGGCCTTCGGGTTCAATGTCTGTTTGTTTAACCGATACCTGATGGCTAGGTCATATGTTCTTCAAAACATCGTGTTGTGCTGGCCTTCGGGATCGATGCCTATTCGATTAACTAATGCCTGATGGGAAGGTCAGATGTTCCTCTCAACTTCGAGGTGAGCTGGCCTTCGGGTTCGATACCTATTTGTTTAATAGATGTTTGACGGCGAGTTCAGATGTTCTTCTCAACTAAGAGTTGAGACGACCTTCCGGTTTAATGCCTGTTTGTTTAACAGATGCCTGACCGTGAGGTCAGATGTTCTTCTCAACTTTGGGTTGAGCCGGCTTTCGGGTTCGATGCTTGTTTGTTTAACAGATGCCTGACGGTGAGGTCAGATGTTCTTCTCAAATTCGGGTTGAGCCGGCTCTCGGGTTCGATGCTTGTTTGTTTAACAGATGCTTGACAGTGAAGTCAAATGTTCCTCTCAACTTCATGTGGAGCCGACCATCAGGTTCGATGCCTGTTTGTTTAAGAGATGCTTGACGGCGAGGTCAGATGTTCCTCACAACTTCGTGTTGAGCCGGCCTTCGGGTTCGATGCCTGTTTGTTCAAGTGATGCCTGACAGAGAGGTTTAATGTTCTTATCAACTTCGGTTTTGAGCCGCCCTTCGGGTTCGATGCCTGTTTGTTTAACAGATGCCTGACAGTGAGGTCAGATGTTCTTCTCAACTTCGGGTTGAGCCGGCCTTCAGATTTGATGCCTGTTTATTTAACAGATCCTTGACAGTGAAGTCAAATAATCTTCTCAACTTCATGTTGAGCCGACCTACGGGTTCGATGCCTGTATGTTTAACAGATGCCTGACGGCAAGGTCAGGTGTTCCTCTCAAATTCGTGTTGAGCCGGCCTTCGGGTTCGATGCCTGTTTGTTTAACAGATGTCTGACGGCGAGGTCAGATGTTCTTCTCAACTTTTTGTTGTGTCGGCCTTCGGGTTCGATGCCTGTTTGTTTAACTAATGCCTGATGGGGAGGTCATATGTTCCTCTCAACTTCGAGGTGAGCTGGCCTTCGGGTTCGATACCTGCTTGTTTAATAGATGTTTGACGGCGAGGTCAGATGTTCTTCTAAACTAAGGGTTGAGACGGCCTTCGGGTTTGATGCCTGTTTGTTTAACAGATGCATGACGGCAAGGTCAGATGTTCTTCTCAACTTCGGGTTGAGCTGGCCTTCGGGTTTCATAACTTTTTGTTTAACAGATGCCTGACAGCGAGGTCAGATGTTTTTCTCAACATCAGGTTGAGCCAACCTTTGGGTTCGATGCCTGTTTGTTTAGCAGATGCCTGGCGGCTAGGTCAGATGTTCATCTCAACTTCGGGTTGAGCCGGCCTTCGGGTTCGATTCCTGTTTGTTTAACAGATGCCTGGCAGGGAGGTCAGATGTTCTTCTCAACTTCAGGTTGAGTCGGCCATCAAATTCGATTCCTATTTGTTTAACATGTGTCTGAAAGCGAGGTCAGATGTTCTTCTCAACTTCATGTTGTACCGGCCTTCGGGTTCGATGCCTATTTGTTTAACTAATGCCTGATGGGGAGGTCATATGTTCCTCTCAACTTCATGTTGAGCCGGCCTTCGGGTTCTATGCCTCTTTGTTTAACAGATGTTTGACGGCGAGGTCAGATGTTCTTCTCAATTAAGGATTGAGACGGCCTTCGGGTTTGATGCTTGTTTGTTCAACAGATGCCTGACAGCGAGGTCAAATGTTCTTCTCAACTTCGGGTTGAGCCGGCCTTCGGGTTCGATGCCTATTTGTTTAACAGATGCTTAACAAAGAGGTCTAATGTTCTTATCAACTTCGGGTTGAGCCGCCCTTCGGGTTCGATACCTGTTTGTTTAAAAGATGCCTAACGGTGAGGTCAGATGTTCTTCTCAACTTCGGGTTGAGCCGGCCTTCGGGTTCCACACCTTTTTGTTTAACAGATTCTTAACGGCGAGGTCAGATGTTCTTCTTAACTTCGGGTTGAGCCGGCCTTTGTGTTCGATTCCAGTTTGTTTAACAGATGCCTGGCGGATAGGTCAGATGTTCTTCTCAACTTCGGGTTGAGCCGGTCTTCGGGTTCGATTCCTCTTTGTTTAACTAAAGCTTGACAGCAAGGTCAGATGTTCTTCCCAACTTCGGGTTGAGTCGGCCATCAAATTCGATGCCTGTTTGTTTAACATATGTCTGACAACGAGGTCAGATGTTCTTCTCAACTTCGTGTTGTTCCAGCCTTCAGGTTCGATGCCTGTTTGTTTAACTAATACCTGATGGGAAGGTTAGATGTTCCTCTCAACTTCAAGTTGAGCCGGCCTTCAGGTTCGATGCTTGTTTGTTTAACAGATGTTTGACGGTGAGGTCATATGTTCTTCTCAATTAAGGGTTGAGCCGGCCTACGGGTTCGATGTCTGTGTGTTTAACAGGTGCCTGATGGCGAGGTAAGATGTTCTTCTCAACTTCGGGTTCAGCCAGCCTTCGGGTTCGATGCCTGTTTGTTTAACACATGCCTGGCGGCTAGGTCAGATGTTCTTCTAAACTTCGGGTTGAGCCGGTCTTCGGGTTCGATTCATGTTTGTTTAACTAAATCCTGACATCGAGGTTAGATGTTCTTCTAAACTTCTGGTTTAGTCAGCCATCAAATTCGATGCCTGTTTTTAACATATGCCTGACAGCGAGGTCAGATGTTTTTCTCAACTTCGTGTTGTACCGGCCTTCAGGTTCGATGCCTGTTTGTTTAACTAATACCTGATGGGGAGGTCAGATGTTCCTCTCAACTTCAAGTTGAGCCGAACTTCGAGATTGATGCCTGTTTGTTTAACAGATGTTTGACGGCGAGGTCATATGTTCTTCTCAATTAAGGTTTGAGACGGCCTTCGGGTTCGATGCCTGTTTGTTTAATAGATGCTTGACGGCGAGGTCAAATGTTCTTCTGAACTTCGGGTTGAGGCGGCTTTCGGGTTCGATGCCTATTTTTTGACAGATGCCTGACGGCGAGGTCTAATGTTCTTATCAACTTCGGGTTGAGCCACCCTTCTGGTTCGATGCCTGTTTGTTTAACAGATGCCTGACATTGAGGTCAGATGTTCTTCTCAACTTCGGGTAGAGGTGGCCTTCGAATTTGATGCCTGATTGTTTAACAGATGCTTGACAGTGAAGTCAAATGTTCCTCTCAACTTCATGTTGAGCCGATCTTTGGGTTCGATGCCTGTTTTTTAACAGATGCCTGACGGCGAGGTCAGATGTTCCTCTCAACTTCGTGTTGAGCCGGCCTTCGGGTTCGATGCCTGTTTGTTTAACAGATGCCTGACGGCGAGGTCAGATGTTCTTCTCAACTTCGTGTTGTGCCGGCCTTCAGGTTCGATGCCTGTTTGTTTAACTAATGCCTGATGGTGAGGTCAGATGCTCCTCTCAACTTCAAGGTGAGCCAGCCTTCGAGTTCGATACCTGATTGTTTAACAGAAGTTTGACGGCAAGGTCAGATGTTCTTCTCAACTAAGGGTTGAGACGGCCTTTGGGTTTGATGCCTGTTTATTTAACAGATTCCTGACGGTGAGGACAAATATTATTCTCAACTTCGGGACGAGCCGACCTTCGGGTTCCACACCTTTTTGTTTAACAGATGCTTGACAGCGAGGTTAGATGTTCTTCTCAACTTCGGGTTGAGCCGGCCTTTGGGTTCAATGCCTGTTTGTTTAACAGATGCCTGGCGGCTAGGTCAGATGTTCTTCTCAACTTCGGGTTTAGCCGGTCTTCGGGTTCGATTCTTGTTTGTTTAACTAAATCCTGACAGCGAGGTTAGATGTTCTACCAAACTTCTGGTTTAGTCAGCCATCAAATTCGATGCCTGTTTTTTTAACATATGCTGAGAGCGAGGTCAGATGTTCTTCTCAACTTCGTGTTGTGCCGGCCTTCAGGTTCGATGCCTGTTTGTTTAACTAATGCCTGATGGGGAGGTCAGATGTTCCTCTCAACTTCAAGTTGAGCCGAACTTCGAGATTGATGCCTGTTTGTTTAACAGATGTTTGACGGAGAGGTCATATGTTCTTCTCAATTAAGGTTTGAGACGGCCTTCGGGTTCGATGCCTGTTTGTTTAATAGATGCTTGACGGCGAGGTCAAATGTTCTTCTGAACTTCGGGTTGAGGCGGACTTCGGGTTCGATGCCTGTTCTTTTGACAGATGCCTGACGGCGAGGTCTAATGTTCTTATCAACTTCGGGTTGAGCCACTCTTCTGGTTCGATGCCTGTTTGTTTAACAGATGCCTGACATTGCGGTCAGATGTTCTTCTCAACTTCGGGTTGAGCCGGCCTTCGAATTTGATGCCTGATTGTTTAACAGATGCTTGACAGTGAAGTCAAATGTTCCTCTCAACTTCATGTTGAGCCGATCTTTGGGTTCGATGCCTGTTTTTTTAACAGATGCCTGACGGCGAGGTCAGATGTTCCTCTCAACTTCGTGTTGAGCCGGCCTTCGGGATCGATGCCTGTTTGTTTAACAGATGCCTGACGGCGAGGTCAGATGTTCTTCTCAACTTCGTGTTGTGCCGGCCTTCGGGTTCGATGCCTGTTTGTTTAACTAATGCCTGATGGGGAGGTCAGATGCTCCACTCAACTTCAAGGTGAGCCAACCTTCGAGTTCGATACCTGATTGTTTAACAGAAGTTTGACGGCAAGGTCAGATGTTTTTCTCAACTTCGTGTTGTGCTGGCCTTTGGGTTCGATGCCTGTTGATTTAACTAATGCCTGACGGCGATGTCAGATATTCTTCTCAACTTCGGGTTGAGCCGGCCTTCGGGTTCCACTTCTTTTTGTTTAACAGATGCTTGACAGCGAGGTTAGATGTTCTTCTCAACTTCGGGTTGAGCCGGCCTTTGGGTTCAATGCCTGTTTGTTTAACAGATGCCTGGCAGCTAGGTCAGTGTTCTTCTAAACTTCGGGTTGAGCCGGTCTTCGGGTTCGATTCCTGTTTGTTTAACTAAATCCTGACAGTGAGGTTAGATGTTCTTCTAAACTTCTGGTTTAGTATGCTATCAAATTCGATGCCTGTTTTTTAACATATGCCTGACAGCGAGGTCAGATGTTCTTCTCAACTTCGTGTTGTGCCGGCCTTCAGGTTCGATGCCTGTTTGTTTAACTAATGCCTGATGGGGAGGTCAGATGTTCCTCTCAACTTCAAGTTGAGCCGAACTTCGAGATTGATGCCTGTTTGTTTAACAGATGTTTGACGGCGAGGTCATATGTTCTTCTCAATTAAGGTTTGAGACGGCCTTCGGGTTCGATGCCTGTTTGTTTAATAGATGCTTGACGGCGAGGTCAAATGTTCTTCTGAACTTCGGGTTGAGGCGGCTTTCGGGTTCGATGCCTGTTTTTTTGACAGATGCCTGACGGCGAGATCTAATGTTCTTATCAACTTCGGGTTGAGCCACCCTTCTAGTTCGATGCCTGTTTGTTTAACAGATGCCTGACATTGAGGTCAGATGTTCTTCTCAACTTCGGGTTGAGCCGGCCTTCGAATTTGATGCCTGATTGTTTAACAGATGCTTGACAGTGAAGTCAAATGTTCCTCTTAACTTCATGTTGAGCCGATCTTTGGGTTCGATGCCTGTTTTTTTAACAGATGCCTGACGGCGAGGTCAGATGTTCCTCTCAACTTCGTGTTGAGCCGGCCTTCGGGTTCGATGCCTGTTTGTTTAACAGATGCCTGACGGCGAGGTCAGATGTTCTTCTCAACTTCGTGTTGTGCCGGCCTTCGGGTTCGATGCCTGTTTGTTTAACTAATGCCTGATGGGGAGGTCAGATGCTCCTCTCAACTTCAAGGTGACTAAGCCTTCGAGTTCGATACCTGATTGTTTAACAGAAGTTTGACGGCGAGGTCAGATGTTCTTCTCAACTAAGGGTTGAGACGGCCTTCAGGTTTGATGCCTGTTTATTTAACAGATGCCTGACGGTGAGGACAGATATTCTTCTCAACTTCGGGACGAGCCGGCCTTCGGGTTCCACACCTTTTTGTTTAACAGATGCCTGACGGCGAGGTCTAATGTTCTTATCAACTTCGGGTTGAGCCGCCCTTCGGGTTCGATGCCTGTTTGTTTAGCAGATGTCTGACATTGAGGTCAGATGTTCTTCTCAACTTCGGGTTGAGTCGGCCTTCGAATTTGATGCATGTTTGTTTAACAGATGCTTGACAGTGAAGTCAAATGTTCCTCTCAACTTCATATTGAGCCGACCTTCGAGTTCGATGCCTGTTTGTTTAACAGATGCATGACGGAGAGGTCAGATGTTCCTCTCAACTTCGTGTTGAGCCGGCCTTCGGGTTCGATGCGTGTTTGTTTAACAGATGCCTGACGACAAGGTCAGATGTTCTTCTCAACTTCGTGTTGTGCCGGTCTTCGGGTTCGATGCCTGTTTGTTTAACTAATGCCTGATGGGGAGGTCAGATGTTTCTCTCAACTTCAAGGTGAGCCGGCCTTCGGGTTAGATACCTGATTGTTTAACAGATGTTTGACGGCGAGGTCAGATGTTCTTCTCAATTAAGGGTTGAGACGACCTTCGGGTTTGATGCCTATTTATTTAACAGATGCCTGACGGCGAGGTCAAATGTTCTTCTGAACTTCGGGTTAAGGCGGCTTTCGGGTTCGATCCCTGTTTTTTTAACAGATGCTTGACAGCGAGGTCTAATGTTCTTATCAACTTCGGGTTGAGCCGGGCTTCGGGTTCCACACCTTTTTGTTTAACAGATGCTTGACAGCGAGGTCACATGTTTTTCTCAACTTCGGGTTGAGCCGGCCTTTGGGTTCGATGCCTGTTTGTTTAAAAGATGCCTGGCGGCTAGGTCATATGTTCTGCGCAACTTCGGGTTGAGCCGGTCGTCGGGTTCGTTTCCTCTTTGTTTAACTAAAGCCTGATAGCGAGGTCAGATGTTCTTCTACACATCGGGTTGAGTCGGCCATCAAATTCGATGCTTGTTTGTATAACATATGCCTGACAGCTAGGTCAGATGTTCTTCTCAACTTCGTGTTGTGTCGGCCTTCAGGTTCGATGCTTGTTTGTTTAACTAATGCCTAATGGGGAGGTCAGATGTTCCTCTCAACTTCAAGTTGAGCCGACCTTTGGGTTCGATGTCTGTTTGTTTAACAGATGTTTGACGGCGAGGTCAGATGTTCTTCTCAATTAAGGTTTGAGACGGCCTTCGGGTTTGATGCCTGTTTGTTTAGTAGATGCCTGATGGCAAGGTCAAATGTTCTTCTGAACTTCAGGTTGAGGCGGCCTTCGGGTTCGATGCCTGTTTTTTTAACAGATGCCTGACGGCGTGGTCTAATGTTCTTATCAACTTCGGGTTGAGCCTCGCTTCGGGTTCGATGCCTGTTTGTTTAACAGATGCCTGACATTGAGGTCAGATGTTCTTCTCAACTTCGGGTTGAGCCGGTCTTCGGGTTGAGCCGGTCTTCGGGTTCGATTCCTGTTTGTTTAACTAAAGCCTGACAGCGAGGTCAGATGTTCTTCTAAACTTCGGGTTGAGTCGGCCATCAAATTCGATGCCTATTTGTTTAACATATGCCTGACAGCGAGGTCAGATGTTCTTCTCAACTTCGTGTTGTGCCGGCCTTCAGGTTCGATGCCTGTTTGTTTAACTAATTCTTGATGGGGAGGTCAGATGTGCCTCTCAACTTTAAGTTGAGCCGGCCTTCGGGTTCGATACCTGTTTGTTTAACAGATGTTTGACGGCGAGGTCAGATGTTCTTCTTAATTAAGGTTTGAGACGGCCTTCGGGTTCGATGCCTGTTTGTTTAGTAGATGGCTGACGGCAAGGTCAAATGTTCTTCTGAACTTCAGGTTGAGGCGGCCTTCGGGTTCGATGCCAGTTTTTTTAACAGATGCCTGACGGCGTGGTCTAATGTTCTTATCAACTTCGGTTTGAGCCTCGCTTCGGGTTCGATGCCTGTTTGTTTAACAGATGCCTGGCATTGAGGTCAGATGTTCTTCTCAACTTCGGGTTGAGCCGGCCTTCGGATTTGATGCCTGTTTGATTAATAGATGCTTGACAGTGAAGTCAAATGTTCCTCTCAACTTCATGTTGATCCGACCTTCGGGTTCGATGCTTGTTTGTTTAACTAATGCCTGATGGGGAGGTCAGATGTTCCTCTCAACTTCAAGGTGAGTCGCCCTTCGTGTTCGATGCCTGTTTGTTTAACAGATGTTTGACGGCGAGGTCTAATGTTCTCATCAACTTCGGGTTGAGCCGCCTTTCGGGTTCGATGCCTATTTGTTTAACAGATGCCTGACATTATGGTTAGAGGTTCTTATCAACTTCAGGTTGAGCCGGCCTTCGAATTTGATTCCTGTTTGTTTAACAGATGCTTGACAGTGAAGTCAAATGTTCCTCTCAACTTCATGTTGTGCCGACCTTCGGGTTCGATGGTTGTTTGTTTAACAGATGCCTGACAGCGAGGTCAGATGTTCCTCTCAACTTCGTGTTGAGCCGGCTTTCGGGTTCGATGCCTGTTTGTTTAAGAGATGCTTGACGGTGAGGTCAGATGTTCTTTTCAACTTCGTGTTGTGCCGGCCTTCCGGTTTGATGCCTGTTTGTTTAACTAATGCCTGATGGGGAGGTCAGATGTTCCTCTCAACTTCAAGGTGAGCCGGCCTTCAGGTTCAATACCTAATTGTTTAACAGATGTTTGACGGCGAGGTCAGATGTTCTTCTCAACTAAGGGTTAAGACGGCCTTCGGGTTTGATGCCTATTTATTTAACAGATGCCTGACGGCGAGGTCAGATATTCATCTCAACTTCGGGTTGAACCGGCCTTCGGGTTCCACACCTTTTTGTTTAACAGATGCTTGACAGCGAGGTCAGATAATCTTCTCAACTGCGGGTTGAGCCGACCTTTGGGTTCGATGCCTGTTTGTTTAACAGATGCCTGACGGCTAGGTCAGATGTTCTTCTCAACTTCGGGTTCAGCCGGTCTTCAGGTTCGATTCCTATTTGTTTAACTAAATCCATACATTGAGGTCAGATGTTCTTCTAAACTTCGGGTTGAGTCGGCCATCAAATTCGATGCCTGTTTGTTTAACAGATGCATGACGGAGAGGTCAGATGTTCCTCTCAACTTCGTGTTGAGCCGGCCTTCGGGTTCGATGCGTGTTTGTTTAACAGATGCCTGACGACAAGGTCAGATGTTCTTCTCAACTTCGTGTTGTGCCGGTCTTCGGGTTCGATGCCTGTTTGTTTAACTAATGCCTGATGGGGAGGTCAGATGTTTCTCTCAACTTCAAGGTGAGCCGGCCTTCGGGTTAGATACCTGATTGTTTAACAGATGTTTGACGGCGAGGTCAGATGTTCTTCTCAATTAAGGGTTGAGACGACCTTCGGGTTTGATGCCTATTTATTTAACAGATGCCTGACGGCGAGGTCAAATGTTCTTCTGAACTTCGGGTTAAGGCGGCTTTCGGGTTCGATCCCTGTTTTTTTAACAGATGCTTGACAGCGAGGTCTAATGTTCTTATCAACTTCGGGTTGAGCCGGGCTTCGGGTTCCACACCTTTTTGTTTAACAGATGCTTGACAGCGAGGTCACATGTTTTTCTCAACTTCGGGTTGAGCCGGCCTTTGGGTTCGATGCCTGTTTGTTTAAAAGATGCCTGGCGGCTAGGTCATATGTTCTGCGCAACTTCGGGTTGAGCCGGTCGTCGGGTTCGTTTCCTCTTTGTTTAACTAAAGCCTGATAGCGAGGTCAGATGTTCTTCTACACATCGGGTTGAGTCGGCCATCAAATTCGATGCTTGTTTGTATAACATATGCCTGACAGCTAGGTCAGATGTTCTTCTCAACTTCGTGTTGTGTCGGCCTTCAGGTTCGATGCTTGTTTGTTTAACTAATGCCTAATGGGGAGGTCAGATGTTCCTCTCAACTTCAAGTTGAGCCGACCTTTGGGTTCGATGTCTGTTTGTTTAACAGATGTTTGACGGCGAGGTCAGATGTTCTTCTCAATTAAGGTTTGAGACGGCCTTCGGGTTTGATGCCTGTTTGTTTAGTAGATGCCTGATGGCAAGGTCAAATGTTCTTCTGAACTTCAGGTTGAGGCGGCCTTCGGGTTCGATGCCTGTTTTTTTAACAGATGCCTGACGGCGTGGTCTAATGTTCTTATCAACTTCGGGTTGAGCCTCGCTTCGGGTTCGATGCCTGTTTGTTTAACAGATGCCTGACATTGAGGTCAGATGTTCTTCTCAACTTCGGGTTGAGCCGGTCTTCGGGTTGAGCCGGTCTTCGGGTTCGATTCCTGTTTGTTTAACTAAAGCCTGACAGCGAGGTCAGATGTTCTTCTAAACTTCGGGTTGAGTCGGCCATCAAATTCGATGCCTATTTGTTTAACATATGCCTGACAGCGAGGTCAGATGTTCTTCTCAACTTCGTGTTGTGCCGGCCTTCAGGTTCGATGCCTGTTTGTTTAACTAATTCTTGATGGGGAGGTCAGATGTGCCTCTCAACTTTAAGTTGAGCCGGCCTTCGGGTTCGATACCTGTTTGTTTAACAGATGTTTGACGGCGAGGTCAGATGTTCTTCTTAATTAAGGTTTGAGACGGCCTTCGGGTTCGATGCCTGTTTGTTTAGTAGATGGCTGACGGCAAGGTCAAATGTTCTTCTGAACTTCAGGTTGAGGCGGCCTTCGGGTTCGATGCCAGTTTTTTTAACAGATGCCTGACGGCGTGGTCTAATGTTCTTATCAACTTCGGTTTGAGCCTCGCTTCGGGTTCGATGCCTGTTTGTTTAACAGATGCCTGGCATTGAGGTCAGATGTTCTTCTCAACTTCGGGTTGAGCCGGCCTTCGGATTTGATGCCTGTTTGATTAATAGATGCTTGACAGTGAAGTCAAATGTTCCTCTCAACTTCATGTTGATCCGACCTTCGGGTTCGATGCTTGTTTGTTTAACTAATGCCTGATGGGGAGGTCAGATGTTCCTCTCAACTTCAAGGTGAGTCGCCCTTCGTGTTCGATGCCTGTTTGTTTAACAGATGTTTGACGGCGAGGTCTAATGTTCTCATCAACTTCGGGTTGAGCCGCCTTTCGGGTTCGATGCCTATTTGTTTAACAGATGCCTGACATTATGGTTAGAGGTTCTTATCAACTTCAGGTTGAGCCGGCCTTCGAATTTGATTCCTGTTTGTTTAACAGATGCTTGACAGTGAAGTCAAATGTTCCTCTCAACTTCATGTTGTGCCGACCTTTGGGTTCGATGGTTGTTTGTTTAACAGATGCCTGACAGCGAGGTCAGATGTTCCTCTCAACTTCGTGTTGAGCCGGCTTTCGGGTTCGATGCCTGTTTGTTTAAGAGATGCTTGACGGTGAGGTCAGATGTTCTTTTCAACTTCGTGTTGTGCCGGCCTTCCGGTTTGATGCCTGTTTGTTTAACTAATGCCTGATGGGGAGGTCAGATGTTCCTCTCAACTTCAAGGTGAGCCGGCCTTCAGGTTCAATACCTAATTGTTTAACAGATGTTTGACGGCGAGGTCAGATGTTCTTCTCAACTAAGGGTTAAGACGGCCTTCGGGTTTGATGCCTATTTATTTAACAGATGCCTGACGGCGAGGTCAGATATTCATCTCAACTTCGGGTTGAACCGGCCTTCGGGTTCCACACCTTTTTGTTTAACAGATGCTTGACAGCGAGGTCAGATAATCTTCTCAACTGCGGGTTGAGCCGACCTTTGGGTTCGATGCCTGTTTGTTTAACAGATGCCTGACGGCTAGGTCAGATGTTCTTCTCAACTTCGGGTTCAGCCGGTCTTCAGGTTCGATTCCTATTTGTTTAACTAAATCCATACATTGAGGTCAGATGTTCTTCTAAACTTCGGGTTGAGTCGGCCATCAAATTCGATGCCTGTTTGTTTAACATATGCCTGACAGCGAGGTCAGATGTTCTTCTCAACTTCGTTTTGTGCCGGCCTTCTAGTTCGGTACCTGTTTGTTTAACTAATGCCTGATGGGGAGGTCAGATGTTCCTCTCAACTTCAGGTTGAGCCGGCCTTCGGGTTCGATGCCTGTTTGTTTAACAGATGTTTGATGATGAGGTTAGATGTTCTTCTCAATTAAGGATTGAGACGGCCTTCGTGTTCGATGCCTGTTTGTTTAATAGATGCCTGACGGCGAGGTCAAATGTTCTATTGAACTTCGGGTTGAGGCGGCCTTCGGGTTTGATACCTGTTTTTTTAACAGATGCCTGACGGCGAGATCTAATATTCTTATCAACTTCTGGTTGAGCCGCCCTTCGGGTTCGATGCCTGTTTGTTTAACAGATGCCTGACGTTGAGGTTAGATGTTCTTCTCAACTTCGGGTTGAGCCGACCTTCGGATTTGATTCCTGTTTGTTTCACAGATGCTTGACAGTGAAGCCAAATGTTCCTCTCAAATTCATGTTGAGCCGACCTTCAGGTTCGATGCCTGTTTGTTTAACAGATGCCTGACCGCGAGGTCAGATGTTCCTCTCAACTTCGTGTTGAGTCGGCCTTCGGGTTCGATGCCTGTTTGTTTAACAGATGCTTGACGGCGAGGTCAGATGTTCTTCTCAACTTCGTGTTGTACCGGCCTTTGGGTTCGATGCCTGTTTGTTTAACTAATGCCTGATGGGGAGGTCAGATGTTCCTATCAACTTCAAGGTGAGCCGGCCTTCGGGTTTGATACCTGATTGTTTAACAGATGTTTGACGGCGAGGTCAGATGTTCTTCTCAACTAAGGGTTGAGACGGCCTTCGGGTTCGATGCCTGTTTGTTTAACAAATGCCTGATGGGGAGGTCGAATGTTCCTCTCAACTTCGAGGTGAGCCGCCCTTTGTGTTTGATACCTATTTGTTTAATAGATGTTTGACGGCGAGGTCAGATGTTCTTCTCAACTAAGGGTTGAGACCGCCTTCGGGTTTGATGCCTGTTTTTTTAACAGATGCCTTACAGCGAGGTCAGATGTTCTTCTCAACTTCGGGTTGAGCCGGCCTTCGGGTTCCAAACCTTTTTGTTTAACAAATTCCTGACGGCGAGGTCAGATGTTCTTCTCAACTTCGGTGTGAGTCGGCCTTTGGGTTCGATGCCTGTTTGTTTAGCAGATGCCCGGTGGCTAGGTCAGATGTTCTTCTCAAATTCGGGTTGAGCCAGCCTTCGGGTTCGATTTCTGTTTGTTTAAAATATGCCTGGAAACGAGGTCGGATGTTCTTCTCAACTTCGGGTTGAGTCGGCCATCAAATTCGATGCCTGATTGTTTAATATATGCCTGACCGTGAGGTCAGATGTTCTTTTAAGCTCTGTGTTGTGCCGGCCTTCGAGTTCGATGCCTGTTTGTTTAACTAATGCCTGATGGGGAGGTCAGATGTACCTCTCAACTATAAGTTAAGTCGGCATTCAGGTTTGATGCCTGTTTGTTTAACAGATGTTTGACGGCGAGGTCAGATGTTCTTCTCAATTAAGGATAGAGACGACCTTCGACTTCGATGCCTGTTTGTTTAACAGATGACGGCGTGGTCAAATGTTCTTCTCAACTTCGGGTTGAGCCGGCCTTGGGGTTCGATGCCTGTTTGTTTAACAGATCCCTAGCAGAGGGGTATAATGTTCTTATCAACTTCGGGTTGAGCCTCCCTTCGGGTTCGATGCCTGTTTGTTTAACAGATTCCTTACAGCGAGGTCAGATGTTCCTCTCAACTTCGTGTTGGGCCGGCCTTCGGGTTCAATGCCTGTTTGTTTAAGAGATGACTGACGGCGAGGTCTAATGTTCTTATCAACTTCGGGTTGAGCCGCCCTTCGGGTTCGATGGCTGACGGTGAGGTCAGATGTTCTTCTCAACTTCGGGTTGAGCCGGTCTTTGGATTTGATGCCTGTTTGTTTAACAGATGCTTGACAGTGAAGTCAAATGTTCCTCTCAACTTCATGTTGAGCGACATTCAGGTTCGAAGCCTGTTTGTTTAACATATTCCTTACAACGAGGTCAGATGTTCCTCTCAACTTCGTGTTGGGCCGGCCTTCGGGTTCGATGCCTGTTTATTTAAGAGATGCTTGACGAGGAGTTCTAATGTTCTTATTAACTTCAGGTTGAGCCTTCCTTCAGGTTCGAT
Source organism: Lathyrus sativus (assembly GCA_963859935.3). NCBI lineage: Eukaryota > Viridiplantae > Streptophyta > Magnoliopsida > Fabales > Fabaceae > Lathyrus > Lathyrus sativus. Next base: position 450,151,210 of record OZ012735.1, read on the forward strand.
GCTTGTTTGTTTAACAGATGCCTGACGGCGCGGTCAGATGTTCCTCTCAACTTCGTGTTGAGCCGGCCTTCGGGTTCGATGCCTGCTTGTTTAACAGATGCCTGACGGCGAGGTCAGATGTTCTTCTCAACTTGGTGTTGTGCAAGACTTCGGGTTCGATGCCTGTTTGTTTAACAGATGCCTGATGGGGAGGTCAGATGTTGCTCTAAACTTCTTGTTGAGCCGGCCTTCGGGTTCGATGCCTGTTTGTTTAACAGATGTTTCACGACGAGGTCAAATGTTCTTCTCAACTAAGGATTGAGATGGCCTTCGGGTTTGATGCCTGTTTATTTAACAGATGCCTGACAACGAGGTCAGATGTTCTTGTCATCTTCTGGTTGAGCCGGCTTTCGAGTTCGATGCCTGTTATTTTAACGGATGCCTGATGGCGAGGTCAAATGTTCTTCTCAACTTCCAGTTGAGCCGCCCTTTGGGTTCGATACCTGTTTGTTTAACAGATACCTGACGGTGAGGTCAGATGTTCTTCTCAACTTCGGGTTGAGTCGGCCTTCGGATTTGATTCCTGTTTGTTTAACAGATACTTGACAGTGAAGTCAAATGTTCCTCTCAACTTCATGTTGAGCCGACCATCGGGTTCAATGCCTGTTTGTTTAACAGATGCCTGACGGCGAGGTTAGATGTTTTTCTCAACTTCGTGTTGTACTGGCCTTCGGGTTCGATGCCTGTTTGTTTAACTAATGCCTGATGGGGAGGTCAGATGTTCCTTTAAACTTCAAGTTTTGCCGGCTTTCGGGTTCCATGCCTGTTTGTTTAACAGATGTTTGACAGCGAGGTCAGATGTTTTTCTCAATTAAGGATTGAGACGACATTCGGGTTCGATGCCTGTTTATTTAACAGATGCATGACGGCGAGGTCGGATGTTCTTCTCAACTTCGGGTTGAGTCGGCATTCGGATTCGATGCCTGTTTGTTAACAGATGCCTGATGGTGAGGTCTAATTTTCTTATCAACTTCGTGTTGAGCCGCCATTCGGGTTCGATGCCTGTTTGATTCAAAGATGCCTAACAGTGAGGTCAGATGTTCTTCTCAACTTCGGTTTGAGCCGACATTCGGATTTGGTGCCTGTTTGTTTAACAGATGCTTGACAGTGAAGTCAAATGTTCCTCTCAACTTCATGTTGAGCCGACCTTCGGGTTCAATGCCTGTTTGTTTAACAGATGCCAGACGGCGAGCTCAGATGTTCCTCTTAACTTCGTGTTGAGTAAGCCTTCGGGTTCAATGCCTGCTCGTTTAATAGATGCCTGACGGCGAGGTTAGATGTTCTTCTCAACTTCGTGTTGTACCGGCCTTCGGGTTCGATGCTTGTTTGTTTAACTAATGCCTGATAGGGAGGTCAGATGTTCCTCTAAACATAAAGTTGAGTCGGCCTTCGGGTTCGATGCCTATTTGTTTAACAGATGTTTGACAGCGAGGTCAGATGTTCTTCTCAATTAAGGATTGAGACGACATTCGGGTTCGATGCCTATTTATTTAACAGATGCCTGACGGCAAGTTCAGATGTTCTTCTCAACTTCGGGTTGAGCCGGCCTTCAAATTCGATGCTTGTTTTTTAACAGATGCCTGACGGAGAGGTCTAATTTTCTTATCAACTTCGGGTTGAGACGCCATTCGGGTTCGATGCCTGTTTGTTTAAAAGATGCCTAACTGTGAGGTCAGATGTTCTTCTTAACTTCGGGTTGAGCCGAAATTCGGATTTGATGCCTATTTGTTTAACAGATGCTTGACAGTGAAGTCAAATGTTCCTCTCAACTTCATGTTAGGCCGACCTTAGGGTTCGATGCCTGTTTGTTTAACAGATGCCTGACGGCGAGGTTAGATCTTCCTCTGAACATCGTGTTAAGCCGGCCTTCGGGTTCAATGCCTGTTTGTTTAACAGATGTTTGACAACGAGGTCAAATGTTCTTCTCAACTAAGGGTTGAGACGACCTGCGGGTTTGATGCCAACTTGTTTAACAGATGCCTGACGGCGAGGTCAGATGTTCTTCTCAACTTCGGTTTGAGCCGGCCTTCGGGTTCGATGCCTGTTTGTTTAACAGATGCCTGACGGTGAGGTCTAATGTTCTTATCAACTTAGGGTTGAGCCCCCCTTCGGGTTCGATACCTGTTTGTTTAATAGATGCCTGACGGTGAGGTCAGATGTTCTTCTCAACTTCGGGTTGAGCCGGCCTTCGGATTTGATGCCTATTTTTTTAACATATGCTTGACAGTGAAGTCAAATGTTCCTCTCAACTTCATGTTGAGCCGACCTTCGGGTTCAATTCCTGTTTGTTTAATAGATGCCTGACATCGAGGTCAGATAATCCTTCCCACTTCGTGTTGAGCCGGCTTTCGGAATCGATGCCTGTTTGTTTAACAGATGCTTGACGGCTAGGTCAGATGTTCTTCTAAACTTCGTGTTGTGCCAGACTTCGGGTTCGATGCCTGTTTGTTTAACTAATGCCAGATGGGGAGTTCAGATGTTCCTCTCAACTTCATTTTGAGCCGCCTTTGGGTTCGATACCTGTTTGTTTAATAGATGTTTGACGGCGAGGTCAGATGTTCTTCTCAATTAAGGATTGAGACGGCCTTCGGGTTCGATGCCTGTTTATTTAACAGATGCCTGACGGCGAGGTCAGATGTTCTTCTCAACTTCGGGTTGAGCCGGCCTTCGGATTCGGTTCCTGTTTTTTAACAGATGCCTGACGGCGAGGTCTAATTTTCTTATCAATTTCGGGTTGAGCCGCCATTCGGGTTCGATGCCTGTTTGTTTAAAAGATGCCTAACGATGAAGTGATATATTCTTCTCAACTTCGGGTTGAGCCGACATTCGGATTTGATGCCTGTTTGTTTAACAGATGCTTGACAATGAAGTCAATTGTTCCTCTCAACTTCATGTTGAGTCGACCTTAGGGTTCGATGCCTGTGTTTTTAACAGATGCTTGACGGCGAGGTCAGATCTTCCTATGAACTTCGTGTTAAGCCGGCCTACGGGTTCGATGCCTGTTTGTTTAAGAGATGTTTGACGGCGAGGTCAAATGTTCGTCTCAACTAAGGGTTGAGACGGCCTTCGGGTTTGATGCCAATTTGTTTAACAGATGCCTGACGGCGAGGTCAGATGTTCTTCTCAACTTTGGTTAGAGCCGGCCTTCGGGTTCGATGCCTGTTTGTTTAACAGATGCCTGACGGTGAGGTCTAATGTTCTTATCAACTTCGGGTTGAGCCCCCCTTCGGGTTCGATACCTGTTTGTTTAATAGATGCCTGACGGTGAGGTCAGATGTTCTTCTCAACTTCGGGTTGAGCAGACCTTCGGATTTGATGCCTGTTTGTTTAACATATGCTTGACAGTGAAGTCAAATGTTCCTCTCAACTTCATGTTGAGCCGACCTTCGCGTTCGATGCCTGTTTGTTTAACAGATGCCTGACATCGAGGTCAGATGTTCCTTTCCACTTCGTGTTGAGCCGGCCTTCAGAATCGATGCCTGTTTGTTTAACAGATGCTTGACGGCTAGGTCAGATGTTCTTCTCAACTTCGTGTAGTGCCAGAGTTCGGGTTTGATGCCTGTTTGTTTACTAGTTCCTGATGGAGAGGTCAGATGTTCCTCTCAACTTCAATTTGAGCCGCCTTCGGGTTCGATACCTGTTTGTTTAACAGATGCTTGACGGCAAGGTCAGATGTTCTTCTCAATTAAGGATTGAGACGGCCTTCGAGTTCGATGCCTGTTTATTTAACAGATGCCTGACTGCGAGGTCAGATGTTCTTCTCAACTTCAGGTTGAGTCGGCCTTCGGATTCGATGCCTGTTTTTTAACAAATGCCTGACGGCGAGGTCTAATTTTCTTATCAATTTCGGGTTGAGCCGCCATTCGGGTTCGATGCCTGTTTGCTTAACAGATGCTTGACAGTGAAGTCAAATGCTCCTCTCAACTTCGGATTGAGTCGGCCTTTAGATTCCATGCCTGTTTGTTTAACAGATGACTGACGATGAGGTCAGATGTTCTTCTCATCTTAAGGTTGAGCCGGCCTTCGGGTTCCACGCCTGTTTGTTTAACATATGCCTGACGACGAGGTCAAATGTTCTTCACAACTAACGGTTGAGCCGGCCTTTAGGTTCAATGCTTTTTTATTTAACAGATGCCTCGAGGCAAGGTCATATGTTCATCTCAACTTCGGATTGAGCCGGCCTTCGGGTTTGATGCCTGTTATTTTAACAGATGCCTGACGGCGAGGTCAAATGTTCTTCTCAACTTCGGGTTGAGCCGACCTTCGGGTTCGATGCCTTTTTGTTTAACAGATGCCTGACGGCGAGGTCTAATGTTCTTATCAACTTCAGGTTGAGCCGCCCTTCGTGTTCGATGCCTGTTTGTTTAACAGATGCATGACGGTGAGGTCAGATGTTCTTCTCAACTTCGGGTTGAGTCGGCCTTCGGATATGATGCCTGTTTGTTTAACATATGCTTGACTGTGAAGTCAAATGTTCCTCTCAACTTCATGTTGAGCTGGCCTTCGGGTTCGATGCCTGTTTGTTTAACAGATGCCTGACGTCGAGGTCATATGTTCTTCTCAACTTCGTGTTGTGCCATACTTCGGGTTCGATGCCTGTTTGTTTAACTAATGCCTGATGGGGAGGTCAGATGTTACTCTCAACTTCAATTTGAGCCGCCTTCGGGTTTGATACCTGTTTGTTTAACAGATGTTTGACGGCGAGGTCAAATGTTCTTCTCAACTAAGGGTTGAGACGGTCTTCGGGTTCGATGCATGTTTGTTTAACAGATGCCTGACGGCGAGTCCAGATGTTCTTCTCAACTTCAGGTTGAGCCGACCTTCGGGTTCGATGCCTGTTATTTTAACAGATGCCTGACTGCGAGGTCAAATGTTCCTCTCAACTTCGTGTTGAGCCGGGTTTCGGGTTCGATGCCTGTTTGTTTAACAGATTCCTGACGGAGAGGTATAATGTTCCTATCAACTTCGGGTTGAGCCGTCCTTCGGGTTCGATGCCTGTTTGTTTAACAGATACCTCACGGCGAGGTCATATGTTCCTCTCAATTTTGTGTTGAGGCGGCCTTCGGATTCCATGCCTGTTTGTTTACTAGATACCTGACGGCGAGGTAAGATGTGCTTCTCAACTTCCGGTTGAGCCGGCCTTGTTTGTTTAACAGATGCCTGACAGTGAGGTCAGATGTTCTTCTCAACTTCGGGTTGAGCCGGCCTTCGGATTTGATGCCTGGTTGTTTAACAGATGCTTGACAGAGAAGTCAAATGTTCCTCTCAATTTCATGTTGAACCGACCTTCGGGTTCGATGCCTGTTTTTGTAACAGATGCCTGGCGGCAAGGTCTAATGTTCTTATCAACTTCGGGTTGGGCCACCCTTTGGGTTCGATGCCTGTTTCTTTAACAGATGCCTCACAGCGAGGTCATATGTTCCTCTTAACTTCGTGTTGAGCCGCCCTTCGGGTTCGATGCCTAATTATTTAACTAATGCCTGATGGGGAGGTCAGATGTTCCTCTCAACTTCAAGTTGATCCGGCCTTCGGGTTCGATGCCTGTTTGTTTAACAGATGTTTGACAGCGAGGTCAGATTTTCTTCTCTACTACGGGTTGAGACGGCCTTCGGGTTTGATGCCTCTTAGTTTAACAGATGCTTCACGGTAAAGTCATATGTGCTTATCAACTTTCGGTTGAGTCGGCCTTCGGGTTCGAGGCCTGTTTGTTGAATAGATGCCTGACAGCAAGGTCAGATGTTCCTCTCGAATTCGTGTTGAGCCGGCATTCGGGATCGATGCCTATTTGTTTAATAGATTCCTGACAGCAAGGTCAGATGTTCTTCTCAACCTCGTGTTGAACCGGCCTCCGGGTTCGATGCCTGTTTGTTTAACAGATGCTTGACAGCAAGGTCAGATGTACTTCTCAACTTCGTGTTGAGCCGGCCTTCGGGTTCGATGCCTTTTTGTTTAACAGATAACTGACATTGAGGACAGATGTTCTTCTCAACTTCGGATTGAGTCGGCCTTTAGATTCCACGTCTGTTTGTTTAACAAATGACTGACGATGAGGTCAGATGTTCTTCTCAACTTCAGGTTGAGCCGGCCTTCGGGTTCCACGCCTGTTTGTTTAACAGATGCCCGACGACGAGGTCATATTGTTGCACCCCAAAATTTGACCAACCGGGTCTCGTATCTGGCTCGATGTTTCGACGCATAATCGCATTCGCATCTGCATATTGCATACAGTGCATTTTTCATCTGTTTTGATTTTATCGGGATCACAGCTCTCGTCTCGCGTCTCAGGTGTTTCTTAACCAGTTTAGATAGATAGAATCGTATTTTTTTGGGATATTTCGGTGCCCGTTTATTTTTACCGGCTATTTTGGTGCGCTCTCGCGGTGTTATGTGTCGTTCGGTGCTTATTTTGTTCCTCTGGGAATTATTGTGATTTTTCTGGATTTTATTGGCCATTTTTAGGGTTTAAATAGATTTTTAATCATTTTAGGATAATATAGAATTTTATAGAATATTAATAGATTTTTCTTTGAATTTTTGAATATATTTTTAGATATAGAATATTAATAGGTTTTAATATTTTTAATAGTTTTTAGAATTTTAAATGAAATAAATAAATAGCATTTTCTTTTTAGAATATAATAGGGTTTAATAGAAATTAAATGTTTTTTTTAGATATAAATAATATAGTTTTTTTCATAGAATTTAATATAGTTTTATTAGAGATTTATCAGAATTTTATTAGCGGGTTTATTAGAATTTTTTAGAGTATTATTAGTTTAGGAGTTAATTAGATTTAATAGAATAATTCTCCTTGCTAGGTTTAATTGAGTTTTAGAATTAATTAGGGTAGTATTCAGATTTAACTAGGTTAAATGGGCCTTAGTTAATTAGTGTTAAGTTTTAATCTTTTTTATTTTTCAGTTCAGTTTTTTCATTGGGCTTTATCCAATTTCGTTCTTGCAAGGCCCAACTCATTATCCAGATTTCAGCCCAGTTCATCCAAGTCTCCAGCAAGATCCAGCATCTTCTAGAAGCATCCAGAACTAATCCCAGTATAAATTCAGCAGAGCCACGTGTAACAGAGGAGAGACCCCACGTTACGCCTTATCACTACGCCACCTCACAAACAGCTTCCCTCTCTCACTGCCACGCCATGGGCACGTGGCCACCATGCGGTGATCCCCTCCACTAACGCGTGCCACGCGTACGCACCACAGCACCTCGCCTGAAACCTTCACCGGCCGGCATGCATGGCCGGCGGCCACCGTGAACCTCGCCGGAAATCCAACTTCTACCCAGAACTTCATCTTCCTCCTCTAATCTTCATCATCCTCAACCCAGAAATTCCCAGAAACCTCCACCTTCAACCGATCATCAACCTCCAAGCATCATCAACATCAACAATGATTTGTTAGATTTACTCCTTTCGAATCATCCATGTAGAACTTCGTCTTCCACAATCTGCAACGAGAACCATAGAATGTCATCAAGCGATCATCGTCATACTTCAAACAATCAAGAACATCTTCAAATCGTTTAATCTTCAAACATGTTCACCGGATCTCCTTCAATATTCCTCAAGGATCTCCCCCAACAATCTTCGTCAACGATACGAGTTCTTCCTCAACGATCCGTGATCTTCTTCAACGATTCGTGTTTTCAAGAGCAATCGCCAGCAAGATTCACATGTAAGAATCATCAAGCTCCAGATTTCTCATCAAGAACATGAAACAACTTCAACAAACTTCGTCCCAGATCTACCCCGCGAACGTCCACCAATAAACGTTTCCAGGTTACGATCCATCAAAGATCTTCATAAGGACGCATCATCAGCAATCATCTTCTTCAAGTTTCCTCAGAAATTTAATGAACTTCATCCAGCTTCCTTCAAAAGTCATGAATCTCCAACATGCAACTTCATCACACCTTCAGGATCTTCAACGATCTAACTTCCTTCAGAGACTTGCTTCACGAATGTCAAGAATGGATGTTTCCAGATAGCAATTGGTTTCTGTTGTTTATTTCTTTCGTTTTTGCAGGTTGAGTTTGAAGATGATAGAATAGGGGTGGTGACCTGAGAGGAAGACGGCGGCGGTTGAGGGTGAAGATTAGGTTAGGGTTTCTGAGGAGAACGTGGGAGAGGGAAACCCTGTGGACTGGTGTGGGTTTGGGCCTTAAGGCCCAGAGTTTTTTTTTCTTCTCTATACACCTCCGTTTTTGGTCACTTTCTGGTGCGCTGATTGGGCCTGGCCCAATGCTCTTCACCACATTAACACCCTACGTTTTGATCCTCGTACCCCCCTCCGTTTTTTTGCAGCAACTGCTGGGCTGGGCCCAATGACTTTGTTTTTTCTAGCTGTATCCCCTGTAATCCAGTGTACCCCCCTGTTTTTCTTTTCTTTATTTTTCCATTTTGTTTATTTTTTTTAGAAAGGAAAAAATATATAAAGAAAATAATATTGTGAAAAAAAGAGAAAAGAAGAAAAAGAAAAATATTGATGAAAAGTGAAAAGTATATTAAAAAAAAATAGTAGAAAAAGAAGTATTGAAAAAGAATTTGAAAAAAGGAAAAAGAAAAAGAAATATTGAAAAATAATAAAAAGAGATATGAGGAAATATTATGAGAAAAATAGAGAAAATATATTTGAAAAAAGGAAAATATGGAGAGAAATACATAGAAAAATACAGGAAAAAATATGAAAAGATATTTTGAAAAAAAGGAGAAAATAGTTGAAAAGAAAAGAAGGAAAAAGAGGAAAAAATATTAAAGTAGACTTAATATTTTTTAGAGTACATTTTCTTTTAGGATATATTTCCATAGAGTTTATTTTACATCTTTTCAGAGATAGTTTTAGAAGTCCACTTGTTAGGGGACTTTGTCATTTGATTTTTTCAGGATAGGATAGGATAGTATTTCCTAGGAGATTTATTTTCAGTATTCAATCATTGTAATCATTTTTCAGAATGTTAATAAAACGAGATTTGAGCTGTGGTCCCGATAGTAGCCGAACTACAGCTGCTCTGATTCCTCGTACCAGACGAGGATATGTAGGCATAGGATGCGATATCCTAGCGAGCACACTAACAACTGACTTTTTGTTCTCTCGCTGCTGTGCGATCGAGACTTTCCCGCTGACGACTAATTGTTACCCTTTTTCTCTCTTGCCCGAGTGCATTTGAGACCAAACCATAGTTTTGCTCATAGGTTCCCGACCTTTGAAACCAGTTGATTTTCTCACTGCTGTATGAGAACCCCCTGTTTAGCCGTAGTTAGCCTGAACTACGTAAGCTCTGATCTTCCATGCAGTGTGGAAGTACGTAGGCACAAGACGCGAAGTCTTGGCGAGCCAATTTTCCCTGTAGTCCCGAACTACGTTGACTCTGACTTTCTCTCTTGAGAATACGTAGGCGTAGAGTGCGACGCTCTATCGAGTCAATTCCCTTCCGTTTAGATTTAGCAGCTGTAGATAGATTGTTTTGCATCCTTTAGACAACCCAAGCAAGCGTGGATCCCGTCGAGTACGACGGACGTGAGGGGTGCTAATACCTTCCCCTTGCGTAACCGACTCCCGAATCCAGGTTTTGGTTGCGACGACCATACCTTTCCCGTGTTTTGCGAGGTTTACTTCGAGCGTTTCCTTTCCCTCCGTTGGGATAAATAACGCACGGTGGCGACTCTTCTGTCAGCCGGCGCCGATTTTCGCAGTAGCGACAGCTGGCGACTCTGCTGGGGACTTGATAGTGTCTAGGGATCCAACGTCCCGAAAGCGAGTCAGTTTTGGGATCCAACGTCCCTTAAGAGAGTCAATCCTACCGCTTGTGTGTTTGCTTGTTGGGTTGCGTTTATTTATCGCATTTTTTACTTCTCGCACTTTATTTCCCGCATGTTATTTTCAGTATAATATGATTATTTGTGCTGTTGTGGGATGAGAGTTCTGATGAGTGAGAAGCCGGACCTGGGCTTGAGTGCACCTTAGACTTAGAGTAGAGATTAGTGGGCGCGTACATGCTTTGCATGTTCTAGTGTCCCGCGAAATCTACACTCAGACGAGGTTCTCCTGGTTGGCCTCTTGTCCCACCCTTTGGGTGGTTCGGGTTGCTGGTTAGTTGGATTGTCGACTTTGGGAACCGATCATTTGGAAGTTAGCTAAGTGAGGCCTCTTCAAGATTTGATGATGCCACTCCTTCTGGGAATCGTATCGTCAGTTTTGAAAGTCTGTGACACTGACGACCGCATAGGATGCCGTACCTTGTCAGATATAGGTCCACACCTGTGAGTGGGGGGGTTTTTGGTGCAGGAAACTTGACTTCCAACCTACCCGTTATTCTGGTCTTCTCTTCAGAGCAACCGTACTCCGTCAGCAGCGCAGCAGTATTTAGATTATGTGGGGGCTGTGATCCCGTGTTTGTTGCATTGCATTGCATTTGCATAGGCATCTTCGCATCATATTGCATACCATTCGCCAGCTAGTCAGAGCTCTTATCCAGCCATTATTTTGGTTCTGAAGGTGAATATTGAAGACGACCAAGAGGTTGAAGCAGATTTAAAGCAGATTTGATCAGAGTCAAGCAGTGAAGTCAGCTGACAGTTGTCGGTAGCTATGTCAGAGAGCAGCTTCCAGTTTGTTGATACCTTGTCAGGTTTCACCGTGACGTCCAATCCTCTGTATGGATCTCCGCACGACGAAGACTTTCCGCAAGTGAACAACCTTACTGCAGCTCAGCTTGTGCAGCCATCTGTTGAAGACCAAGGTCTGCGTGAGCAGTTTGTTGTCCGAGGTGAACGTTCTCCTTCTGTTGATGTCTCAGACTACCAGGGTTTTGCCTTCCCTGTGCCAAAGCCCCGAAGAGAGGTCCCGACAGCAAAGAATGAAGACCCATTAGCTCCCGTGTATGCTGAAAGGTTTCGTGCATTAGATGAGAGATTCAAAGCCTTGAAAGGTAAAGACGCTGTTACTCCTAGTGCTGCAGATATGTGTCTGGTTCCTGGCCTAGTGTTACCTCCGAAGTTCAGAATGCCGAGGTTTGAAAGGTACAAAGGAGATAGTTGCCCGAAGCAACATTTGGTGATGTTCTGCCGAAGAATGACGTCATTTGTGCACAACGACAAGCTGATGATTCATTGCTTTCAAGATAGTCTGACTAGGGCACCTCTGAGTTGGTATATGCAGTTAGAGCGTGATCAGATCCGATCATGGATGGACTTAGCCAATGCCTTTCTGAAGCAGTACGACTATAATCTTGACGAAGCTCCTACTCGCGTGCAACTGCAAGAATTGTCTCAAGGGAACAATGAATCTTTCAGAAAGTATGTTCAGAGATGGAGAGAATTTGCTGGTAGAGTGCAACCACCGCTCCTAGACCAAGAGCTGAAAGGCATGTTCGTAAACTCCTTGCAGAGCCCGTACTTCGAAAGAATGTTTGAAACCGCACTAAATTTCTCTGAGTTGGTAAGGACGGGAGAGCGCATCGAGTATGGTGTAAAGACTGGAAGAATCCTGAATGTTTCAAGAGGTCAGGCCAGTGAAACTGAATCTCTCTATAGCTCTCAATCTGAAGATGAAACTATGATCAATGCGGTCCTGACAGATGTTGGATATCCTCAAGTCGAATCGGTGAAATCTGTTGGTTCTCCGTCTTCTCAGCGGTCAGTATCTTCTGTGTCTCGTTATTCTGGACAGACAACTGTGCCTGGGGCACCCCATCGGGAACCTTATGTCGCTCCTCTTGCAAGTCCACGAGCCTGTGGCCGAGGCTATCAGAATCAGCGTCAGAACCAGAACCGACCTCGTAACAACTTGGAACGAAGGAACGCTCCTTTCCATCCAGTACCTGTGCCGTATAGCCAGATTCTTCCACGTTTGATTCAGAATTCTTTGGTGGAACCAAAAGCTCTCAAGCCCGTGCCAGAGCCTTACCCTCCAGGATACAATCCCCACGCTCGGTGTGGTTATCATGGTGGATCTCCAGGGCATTCAACTGAAGATTGCAAAGCTTTCCAGGCGAAAGTGCAGCAGTTAATCGACAAAGGGTGCATTTCCTTTCCAGATGGAGTTTTGGTTGTGCATGACAACCCCTCAGCTGTCTGAGCTCGCAGATTCAGAAGGGTTATTTCCAAAAGCCAGTGATCCAGACAGGCAGACGTCCTCAGCATTGGCAGTCCTCAGACTTTTTATCATTTGCATTTGTAGTTTCTTTTCTGTTAGTTACTACTTGCTGTTAAACATTGTATGTTTCGAATGGTGATATTAATAAAGTGGCTATGCATTTTTCTGAATTAATCATGTCGTTGTCACTCATTTACTGCATTGTACTGACACTTGCATTTTATTCACTCCACTTTATCACTATGATTAGCAATGAGTGGAGGGAGGATGATGAAAATGAATACTCATAACCGATGATCGTATACTTTCAGATAAAACCTTGCCGATGACGTACAAGGCATTGTTTCAAATCCCCTAAACACCGGAGAAATAAGGAAGAGAATCCCTTGTTAACCACTTCGAGCCAAGCAGTAAGAGTTTCTTTCGGACTTTTGAACCCTCACATCTTAACCCGGGGCAGGTTAGTTGTCAGTTAGCTTGATCGAGCGTTCAAGTCTTATAGAGGATGTGTTGTCTTTCGAGGACCAATCACATCGTATTCCTCTCCAGAGGTCGTACCTCATCAACCACAATGGTTAAACCTCACCAATCAGGAGTGAGACAGTTACAAGCCTATCGGATGAATCCAAACAGCCAGTGTCGCACGACTCGTTTCAAAAAAAAAGGAATAAGAAAGCCCGCTAAGTAAAAAGAAAGAAAAAGCTAGAAAGCTAATACTTAGGCAAAAATCAGGGCATCCCGCTGGACTTCAAAAGAAAACGAAGAATCGAAAAGAACTCAAAAGGAGTCAGTCCAGGCAAAAATTAGGGAATCAAAAGAATAAAAAAGAAGAGGGATAGAAAATTTTCCCCAGCAAATCACAAAGTCGTGTATACAGGCACCGAAAGCGAAGAAGGAGTAACTATCACTCCGAAAATTCTTGTGAGTTCCTTAATTGTGGTTCTTACCATTCAGCATACCTCTCGAAGAGGCGAGCGCTCGTGTCAGGTTAACTGAACCTTAGGATCAGAGATCATCACGTAGACGGGGTGGGTATAAATCAAAATTTGAGCCAAATATCCTTTGTTTCACGAACCGTGAACCCGACCACGATACAACCCTCAAAAGACCTAATTGAGGTAAGGTTTATTCTGAAGCGCATTACGATAAGGTTGAGTAACCCGACTCCTTCTTGACTTGCTAGTCACATCCTTGTTGTATTTTTTCACTGATCACGTAAGCACTGCATTTGAACTTTGTTTCATTCGTCACTCATAATCATGCATGTAAATGAGTGACAACTCAAATTTTTTCAAAATCTGCATAAACACTGCATTAAAATTACCATTCGTGAATAGAAAATTTTAATTGCAGGTCAGTAGTTGATACGAAGGAATTCCAACAGAGAGTAGTCAATCAGGACTGAATCGTAGTAGTCTGGATCAGAACGGTATGCTGTGAAACCCTGTGAATCCGGGGCATTGACTTCCTGTGAGTTTGGAATCAGTTTGTCTGAGGACAAGTCCCGGAGTATCGGTTGATTATGGGGCAGTTTATGCAAGAAGCGGTTGATCGGAAGTGAATCTTCTCGAGACCCAATCAGGGGCAGTTATCCAGAATTATTGCGATTTGAGGGCAGATCCCTTCAGTGTTCAATCAGAGCATGTTGAGTCGCTCATCGCTCGTTCAGGGGCAAACTACTTCAGAGATATTGAAGCCAACCATGCTGAGAGTTGATTAGTGGAGGATGAATCCTTCCGTTGTACCGATATTGGGGCAAGCCATCTGAAGATTGTTTTGTTGCCAGCTGTTTTCTGTTCAGAATGAATTTTCCCAAGAGTCGAATTGGGGCAAGTTGAATTGCACTGGGGCAAGTTGTTCAAATAAGTTTGTTCACTCCAGCAGGAGTTGAGTGTCGGGGAATCGTGTCATTACCCTGCCAAAAACCTGAGCCTTCTGAAGAAGCCTTGCTATCATTGGATCGTCATCCTACAGCCTAACCTATTACTTGGCTGAACCTAGTAACCAAATCGTCTTAAAGTCCAGCTCTCGTCTGGCAAGCCGGAGATCAGTCCTCGTCTGAAATCCAAACCAGGAACCAGTCCTGTCGGGTCACCTTTTCTGTAACCCATTTTTTAACCAGTTCTCGTCTGGCCAACACAGTTTTAAAGTCCAGTTCTCGCCTGGCAAACCAGAAATCAATTCCCGTCTGATATCCAGAACCCGTAAGTCAGTTCTCGTTTGACAACCTAACATGTTTCGCTATCAGCTCTCGTTTGGTAGTCCACCCTGAATGCTAGTCCTCGTCTAGTATGTCCCTTTCAAATCCACCTCTGTTGGTAACCAGAAATGGGTCCCTATCACCATAAACCTATCCCTAAACCAGAAAAAGCCTAAATACCTGGCCCGATGATTCCTAGTAACTCATTTGTTGTCACATTCCCCGACACAAGGCTCGAGTGATCCCAGCTCCATGATTGGTATTCTGTATTCCCTGTGTTGATGTTGTTGAATCAGGGTTGGTTTCTCAGCAGAGACGTACAATTGAGATTGTTTCCCCTGAGCAGTTTGACACTGCAGCAAGTTGAGATGTCATTCATCCCTTATCAGAATAGGATCAGGATTATCCTCAGTAGGTTTGATTGATATTCCCGGCAGAGTATGGCCATCCTAAGCATTGAGCGTTGATTAGCCTGATGTGCTATTTCCCAAGTGGGTTGAGGCTGAAGCTTTCCCTGACCGGCGGATGTGGGTTTATTTCCCCAGCAGTGGGACTGATGCAATGTTGTATCTCCACAGAGTCCGAGTGTGACTCCCTTTCCCTCCGAGTCTAGGTCATTGACTCACTCCTCAAGCAGAGGTCGACGGTGATTCCCTCATTGAGTAATCTCTAGACGGGTAGATTTTGACGTCAGCCAGAGAAGAGGTATTTCTCAGCAGATTGCTTCGTACCCTATAAGGACTTAGGGTGTTCAAAAAAGACCGTTCAGGGGTGTTTTCCTCGGTGAAGTGAGATTCAATTTCAGTGATCGATTGTTATCTGCCGCAGACGTCAGAGGTGTTTCCTTGATAGGATCAATACAGCTCCATCAGAGTGAATAATGAGTAGCTAAGGATTGATATCCCCGAAGCAGGGCGAGCCCTCCTTCTCCAGCAGCGTTCAGTGGTCTCTCCTCCGCAGAATCTGAACGCAGAATGGTGAGCATTGATATGTCTCCCCATGCAGAGATGATTCTCTTCCCCAAGCAGACGCACCCTGAAGGAACGTCATTTTCTCAGCTGAGTCGCTCGCCGGAGCTCGTATTCTCCCCCAGCACCGGGTCACAAGCGCAGATTTCATAGAATGTTCGGGTGCCGAAGCTCGTGTTTTCCCCAGTAAAGTCGCCGGAGCAGGTGTCTTCCCCCGCACCGGGTCACAAGTGCAAGTCTTTTAGGAATCTGTTCGATGCAGTAACTGATGGTGCCAGACTGAAGTCTCCAGCGGAATTGAGATTCCCCACCAGAGTCGTATTCTCTCCCGAAGTAGAATGACTTCTCCTTCCCCAGTAGAGTGTTGGAACAGCTGATGTTGTGTTCCTCTGCAGAGTTGTACTCTCCACCCGAAGTCAGATGATTCTTTCTTCCCCAGTGGAATCGAATTCCTCATCAGAGTCGCACTCTCTCCAGCGAAGCAGAATGATTTCTCCTTCCTCAGCCGAATATGCAGATGTCCAAGAGGGCCGAATCCTTGGAAGTTGATCATATCATGATTGGTTTTTTTCCCTCAGTGGAGTGTTGAGCAGCTGAAGTTGTTTCCCCACAGAGCGGTTATCCCCAGAAGAGTAGCCGAGACGGCCCCGCAGTTTACTCTCGCGATTGATATCAGCAGGTCCAGGTTCTCGTACAGTTTCGTCCCCTGCAGTAATCAACCGAAGTTGTTTTCCCTGCGGCAATCAACGGAAGATCAATTCCTCAGACGGAGTCCGATTGACATTGGCATGTTCACGTTCCCCTCAGCAGGATGATTCCTCTATCGGAGTAGTTCTTTTCTCCTTGACAGGAGAACTCCCCCCCGGCATTTATTTTGCTGACGGGATCGCATCATTGTGCATGATTGCATAGCATTGTGCATGATTGCATAGCATTTAGCATAAACGCATAGCATTCCCACCGTGTGGGGCAGGGCGTCGAAGCATAGGCATCATACGCATGATCTAGGTTATTATCATTCTTGTTTTACAGGTGTTCCACCAAAGGACCAGTTGCTCAGGATGATTCCTGATATTCTCCCTGATAAGGTTGTTTTCTTAGATGATTCTTAAAGACCCCGGTGTAATCCCCACAGTCGCTCGCTCAAGATGACTTTTGAGATCCCCAGCGAAGTCTTCAGCTCAAGACGATTCTTGAATTCCTCAGCAGAGTTGTTTGCTTAAGATGATTCTTAAGACCTCAGTGCAGTTTCCCGAGTTGTTTGCTTAGGATGATTCTTGAGCTCCCCAGTAGCGTCCCCTGCAAGGGTTGCCCAGGAAGATTCCAGGGATCCCCAACAGAATGTTCGTCCGCTCCAGAAAGGTTATCGGTTCAGGATGATTCTTGAAGGTGCCCGACGAAGTTGTTTGTTCAAGATGATTCTTGAAGTCCTTAGCAGCGTGATATGTTTGCTCCAACAGCGATGTCTAATCTGAAGATTGATTTCGTAAACGCCTGAAGGCGGTATCAGAATGTTCCTGTGGATTCAGATTTCCGTGTTGAGGAATCAACGTGTGTCCGAAGACAGAGTTCAGAAGTTGGTAGGTCCAATTTTTGTATGCAGAGTGATCCGTGTTGGCCTGAAGACCAAGTCAGTTGTCCTGAGGTGACGATTGATTGCGATCAAGTGAATAGTGTTTCTTCCGACTGAAGTCGAAGATGTTTCTCCAGCTGAAGTGGAGTTTTTGCCTGAAGGCAAAGTGTTTGAATCCCCGAAGAGTCATGAATGGCTCAGGATACCATTTCTATGACTGAAGTCATAGATTTCCCAAGCTGAAGCAAAGGTGCCTAAGGGCAAGGTTATCCCCAAGGTCATGAATGACCTAGGATTCATTTTTTCGGACTGAAGGCCGAAGTATATCCCTGACTGAAGTCACGGATACTCTATAGCAGAGGCGGAGTTGCCTGAAGGCAGATCCATGTATCCTTGAAGGCCAAGGACCATTTCTTTAGACTGAAGTCGAAGATACCTCCTGCAGAGTTGCCATCCTTGAAGGCCAAGGATGCTTATCTTCAGAAGTACTTGAAGATCTTTTCTAGCTGAAGCTGGAAGTGGCCAGAGGCCCGGGTTTCATATATCTTTAATGTTGAAGTTCTACGGTGGGCTCAGTATGCAGTAGTATTCCGATGTTCGTTATGGTTCTGAGGGTGAACCCCAGATTAGAGCGTGCTCGGTTAAGTCTCTCATTCCCAGCGGAGTAGTTTCAAATACGCAAGTGTACTTTACCAGGGGTGAACCCCAGGTTAGATTTGTTCAGTGTTGTATTTTGTTCGACGGCGAGGTTGAATGTTTGTTTTGACGGCGAGGTCAGATGATGTTTGTTCGGCGGCGAGGTTGAATGTTTGTTTCGACGGCGATGTCAGACTCTTTAATCCACAACAGAGATGATGTTTGTACGACGGCGATGTCGAGTGTCTCTCAGAGGATGTTTGTTTCCGACGGCGATATCAGGTTTAGTCTTCCAGCGGTGATGTTGGGTGTTGTGGTTGTCTGAAGGCAATATCAGAAGAATTTAACGTGGATAACTGACGGCGATGTCAGATCAGTATTTCCCCAGCTAGTTGTCGTGCAGCTAGTATTGCAGTATTCAAAGATTTATTCTCCGCAGAGTATCGTGTGCTCGTGCAGTTGGCAAATTTTCGGGTTTACCGGTATTCAACCGTCTCGCACCTTGATTGGCTGAGAGCCGTTCGCTCCTCACCCAGTCAGGTCCAAGCCGCTTGAATAGGGGCAGCTGTTGCACCCCAAAATTTGACCAACCGGGTCTCGTATCTGGCTCGATGTTTCGACGCATAATCGCATTCGCATCTGCATATTGCATACAGTGCATTTTTCATCTGTTTTGATTTTATCGGGATCACAGCTCTCGTCTCGCGTCTCAGGTGTTTCTTAACCAGTTTAGATAGATAGAATCGTATTTTTTTGGGATATTTCGGTGCCCGTTTATTTTTACCGGCTATTTTGGTGCGCTCTCGCGGTGTTATGTGTCGTTCGGTGCTTATTTTGTTCCTCTGGGAATTATTGTGATTTTTCTGGATTTTATTGGCCATTTTAGGGTTTAAATAGATTTTTAATCATTTTAGGATAATATAGAATTTTATAGAATATTAATAGATTTTTCTTTGAATTTTTGAATATATTTTTAGATATAGAATATTAATAGGTTTTAATATTTTTAATAGTTTTTAGAATTTTAAATGAAATAAATAAATAGCATTTTCTTTTTAGAATATAATAGGGTTTAATAGAAATTAAATGTTTTTTTTTAGATATAAATAATATAGTTTTTTTCATAGAATTTAATATAGTTTTATTAGAGATTTATCAGAATTTTATTAGTGGGTTTATTAGAATTTTTTAGAGTATTATTAGTTTAGGAGTTAATTAGATTTAATAGAATAATTCTCCTTGCTAGGTTTAATTGAGTTTTAGAATTAATTAGGGTAGTATTCAGATTTAACTAGGTTAAATGGGCCTTAGTTAATTAGTGTTAAGTTTTAATCTTTTTTATTTTTCAGTTCAGTTTTTTAATTGGGCTTTATCCAATTTCGTTCTTGCAAGGCCCAACTCATTATCCAGATTTCAGCCCAGTTCGTCCAAGTCTCCAACAAGATCCAGCATCTTCTAGAAGCATCCAGAACTAATCCCAGTATAAATTCAGCAGAGCCACGTGTAACAGAGGAGAGACCCCACGTTACGCCTTATCACTACGCCACCTCACAAACAGCTTCCCTCTCTCACTGCCACGCCATGGGCACGTGGCCACCATGCGGTGATCCCCTCCACTAACGCGTGCCACGCGTACGCACCACAGCACCTCGCCTGAAACCTTCACCGGCCGGCATGCATGGCCGGCGGCCACCGTGAACCTCGCCGGAAATCCAACTTCTACCCAGAACTTCATCTTCCTCCTCTAATCTTCATCATCCTCAACCCAGAAATTCCCAGAAACCTCCACCTTCAACCGATCATCAACCTCCAAGCATCATCAACATCAACAATGATTTGTTAGATTTACTCCTTTCGAATCATCCATGTAGAACTTCGTCTTCCACAATCTGCAACGAGAACCATAGAATGTCATCAAGCGATCATCGTCAGACTTCAAACAATCAAGAACATCTTCAACTCGTTTAATCTTCAAACATGTTCACCGGATCTCCTTCAATATTCCTCAA
Source organism: Lathyrus sativus (assembly GCA_963859935.3). Lineage (NCBI taxonomy): Eukaryota > Viridiplantae > Streptophyta > Magnoliopsida > Fabales > Fabaceae > Lathyrus > Lathyrus sativus. Next base: position 450,170,742 of record OZ012735.1, read on the forward strand.
GGATCTCCCCCAACAATCTTCGTCAACGATACGAGTTCTTCCTCAACGATCCGTGATCTTCTTCAACGATTCGTGTTTTCAAGAGCAATCGCCAGCAAGATTCACATGTAAGAATCATCAAGCTCCAGATTTCTCATCAAGAACATGAAACAACTTCAACAAACTTCGTCCCAGATCTACCCCGCGAACGTCCACCAATAAACGTTTCCAGGTTACGATCCATCAAAGATCTTCATAAGGACGCATCATCAGCAATCATCTTCTTCAAGTTTCCTCAGAAATTTAATGAACTTCATCCAGCTTCCTTCAAAAGTCATGAATCTCCAACATGCAACTTCATCACACCTTCAGGATCTTCAACGATCTAACTTCCTTCAGAGACTTGCTTCACGAATGTCAAGAATGGATGTTTCCAGATAGCAATTGGTTTCTGTTGTTTATTTCTTTCGTTTTTGCAGGTTGAGTTTGAAGATGATAGAATAGGGGTGGTGACCTGAGAGGAAGACGGCGGCGGTTGAGGGTGAAGATTAGGTTAGGGTTTCTGAGGAGAACGTGGGAGAGGGAAACCCTGTGGACTGGTGTGGGTTTGGGCCTTAAGGCCCAGAGTTTTTTTTCTTCTCTATACACCTCCGTTTTTGGTCACTTTCTGGTGCGCTGATTGGGCCTGGCCCAATGCTCTTCACCACATTAACACCCTACGTTTTGATCCTCGTACCCCCCTCCGTTTTTTTGCAGCAACTGCTGGGCTGGGCCCAATGACTTTGTTTTTTCTAGCTGTATCCCCTGTAATCCAGTGTACCCCCCTGTTTTTCTTTTCTTTATTTTTCCATTTTATTTATTTTTTTCTAGAAAGGAAAAAATATATAAAGAAAATAATATTGTGAAAAAAAGAGAAAAGAAGAAAAAGAAAAATATTGATGAAAAGTGAAAAGTATATTAAAAAAAAATAGTAGAAAAAGAAGTATTGAAAAAGAATTTGAAAAAAGGAAAAAGAAAAAGAAATATTGAAAAATAATAAAAAGAGATATGAGGAAATATTATGAGAAAAATAGAGAAAATATATTTGAAAAAAGGAAAATATGGAGAGAAATACATAGAAAAATACAGGAAAAAATATGAAAAGATATTTTGAAAAAAAGGAGAAAATAGTTGAAAAGAAAAGAAGGAAAAAGAGGAAAAAATATTAAAGTAGACTTAATATTTTTTAGAGTACATTTTCTTTTAGGATATATTTCCATAGAGTTTATTTTACATCTTTTCAGAGATAGTTTTAGAAGTCCACTTGTTAGGGGACTTTGTCATTTGATTTTTTCAGGATAGGATAGGATAGTATTTCCTAGGAGATTTATTTTCAGTATTCAATCATTGTAATCATTTTTCAGAATGTTAATAAAACGAGATTTGAGCTGTGGTCCCGATAGTAGCCGAACTACAGCTGCTCTGATTCCTCGTACCAGACGAGGATATGTAGGCATAGGATGCGATATCCTAGCGAGCACACTAACAACTGACTTTTTGTTCTCTCGCTGCTGTGCGATCGAGACTTTCCCACTGACGACTAATTGTTACCCTTTTTCTCTCTTGCCCGAGTGCATTTGAGACCAAACCATAGTTTTGCTCATAGGTTCCCGACCTTTGAAACCAGTTGATTTTCTCACTGCTGTATGAGAACCCCCTGTTTAGCCGTAGTTAGCCTGAACTACGTAAGCTCTGATCTTCCATGCAGTGTGGAAGTACGTAGGCACAAGACGCGAAGTCTTGGCGAGCCAATTTTCCCTGTAGTCCCGAACTACGTTGACTCTGACTTTCTCTCTTGAGAATACGTAGGCGTAGAGTGCGACGCTCTATCGAGTCAATTCCCTTCCGTTTAGATTTAGCAGCCGTAGATAGATTGTTTTGCATCCTTTAGACAACCCAAGCAAGCGTGGATCCCGTCGAGTACGACGGACGTGAGGGGTGCTAATACCTTCCCCTTGCGTAACTGACTCCCGAATCCAGGTTTTGGTTGCGACGACCATACCTTTCCCGTGTTTTGCGAGGTTTACTTCGAGCATTTCCTTTCCCTCCGTTGGGATAAATAACGCACGGTGGCGACTCTTCTGTCAGCCGGCGCCGATTTTCGCAGTAGCGACACATATGTTCTTCTCAACATCAGGTTGAGCCGGCCTTTAGGTTCAATGCTTATTTATTTAACAGATGCTTGGAGGCAAGGTCAGATGTTCATCTCAACTTTGGGTTGAGCCGGCCTTCGGGTTTGATGCCTGTTATTTTAACAGATGCCTGGCGGCGAGGTCAAATGTTCTTCTCAACTTCGGGTTGAGCCGGCCTTCGGGTTCGATGCCTTTTTGTTTAACAGATGCTTGACGGTAAGGTCAGATGTTCTTCTCAACTTCGGGTTGAGCCGACATTCGGATTTGGTGCCTGTTTGTTTACTAGATGCTTGACAGTGAAGTCAAATGTTCCTCTCAACTTCATGTTGAGCCGACCTTCGGGTTCAATGTCTGTTTGTTTAACAGATGCCTGACGGCGAGGTTAGATGTTCTTCTCAACTTCGTGTTGTACCGGCCTTCGGGTTCGATGCCTCTTTGTTTAACTAATGCCTGATGAGGAGGTCAGATGTTCCTCTAAACTTCAAGTTGAGCCGGCCTTCGGGTTCGAGGCCTGTTTTATTAATAGATGCCTGACAGCGAGGTCAGATGTTCCTCTCGACTTCGAGTTGAGCCGGCCTTCGGGAACGATGCCTGTTTATTTAATTGATTCCTGACAGCGAGGTCATATGTTCTTCTCAACCTCGTGTTGAACCGGCCTTCGGGTTCGATGCCTGTTTGTTTAACAGATGTCTGACAGCGAGGTCAGATGTACTTCTCAACTTCGTGTTGAGTCGGCCTTCGGGTTCGATGCCTTTTTGTTTAACAGATAACTGACATCGAGGTCATATGTTCTTCTCAACTTCGGATTGAGTCAGCCTTCAGATTCCACGCCTGTTTGTTTAACAGATGACTGACGATGAGGTCAGATGTTCTTCTTAACTTCAGGTTGAGCCGGCCTTCGGGTTCCACGCCTGTTTGTTTAACAGATGCCTGACGACGAGGTCATATATTCTTCTCAACATCAGGTTGAGCCGACCTTTAGGTTCAATGCTTATTTATTTAACAGATGCCCGAAGGCAAGGTTAGATGTTCATCTCAACTTCGTGTTGAGCCGGCCTTCGGGTTCGATTCCTGTTTGTTTAACTGATGCCTAACTGCAAGGTCAGATGTTCTTCTCAACATCGGGTTGAGCCGGCCTTCGGGTTCGATGCCTGTTTGTTTAACAGATGCCTGACGGCAAGGTAAGATGTGCTTCTCAACTTCTGGTTGAGCCGACTTTGTTTGTTTAACAGATGCCTGACAGTGAGGTCAGATGTTCTTCTCAACTTCGGGTTGAGCCGGCCTTTGGATTTGATGCCTTTTTGTTTAACAGATGCTTGACAGTGAAGTCAAATGTTCCTCTCAACTTCTTGTTGAGCCGTCCTTCGAGTTCGATGCATGTTTGTTTAACAGATGCATGATGGTGAGGTCTAATGTTCTTATCAACTTCGGATTGAGTCGCCCTTCGGGTTCGATGCCTGTTTGTTTAATAGATGCCTCACGGCGAGGTTATATGTTCCTCTCAACTTCGTGTTGACCCGTCCTTCGAGTTCGATGACTGTTTGTTTAACTAATGCCTGATGGGGAGGTCAAATGTTCCTCTCAACTTCAAGTTGAGCCGAACTTCGGGTTCGATGCCTGTTTGTTTAATAGATGTTTGACGACGAGGTCAGATTTTCTTCTCTACTAAGGGTTGAGACGGCCTTCGGGTTCGATGCCTCTTTCTTTAACAGATGCCTGACGGTTAGGTCAGATGTTCTTTTCAACTTCGGGTTGAGCCAGCCTTCGGATTTGATGCCTGTTTGTTTAATAGATGCTTGACAGTGAAGTCAAATATTCCTCTCAACTTCATGTTGAGCCGACCTTCGGGTTCGATGCCTGTTTGTTTAACAGATGCCTGACAGCGATGTCAGATGTTCCTCTCAACTTCGTGTTGAGCCAGCCTTCAGGTTCGATGCCTGTTTGTTTAACAAATGCCTGACAGCGAGGTCAGATGTTCTTCTCGACTTCGTGTTGAGCTGGCCTTCGGGATCTATGCCTGTTTGTTTAATAGATGCCTGACAGCGAGGTTAGATGTTCTTATCAACTTCGTGTTGAGCCGACCTCCGGGTTCGATACTTGTTTGTTTAACAGATGCCTGACATCGAGGTCATATGTTCTTCTCAATTTCGGGTTGAGCCCGCCTTCGGATTCCATGCATGTTTGTTTAACAGATGCCTGACGATGAGGTCAGATGTTCTTCTCAACTTCAGGTTGAGCCTGCCTTCGGGTTCCACGCCTGTTTGTTTAGCAGATGCCTGACGACGAGGTCAGATGTTCTTCTCAACTTCAGGTTAAGTCGGCCTTTGGGTTCAATGCTTGTTTATATAACAGATGCCTGGCGGCAAGGTCAGATGTTCTTCTCAACTTCGGGTTAAGCCGACCTTCGGGTTCGATTCCTGTTTGTTTAATTGATGCCTAACATCAAGGTCAGATGTTCTTCTCAAACTCGGGTTGAGCCGGCTATCAAATTCGATGCCTGTTTGTTTAACAGATGCCTGACAGCAAGGTCAGATGTTCTTCTCAACTTCGGCTTTAGCCGGCCTTCGAGTTCGATGCATGTTTGTTTAACAGATCCCTGAAGGCAAGGTCAGATATTCTTATGAACTTCGTGTTGAGAAGTGTTTCGGGTTCGATGCCATTTTGTTTAACAGATACCTGACGGCGAGGTCAGATGTTCCTCTCAACTTCGTGTTGTGCAAGCCTCAGGGTTCGATACCTGTTTGTTTGACAGATGCCTAACGGCAAGGTCAGATGTATTTCTCAACTTCGCGTTAAGCCGGCCTTTGGGTTCGAAGCCTGTTTGTTTAACAGTTGCCTGACAGCGTGGTCAAATGTTCTTCTCAACTTCAGGTTGAGTCGGCCTTCGGGTTCGATGCCTATTTGTTTAACAAATTCCTGACAGCGAGGTCAGATGTTCTTCTCAACTTTGGGTTGAGCCGACCTTCAGGTTCGATGCCTGGCAGCGAGGTCAGATGTTCTTCTCGACTTTGGGTTGAGCCGGCCTCTGGGTTCGATGCCTGTTTGTTTAACAGATCCCTAACGGCGATGTCAGATGTACTTCTCAACTTTGTGTTGAGCCGGCCTCCAGGTTCGATGCCTGTTTGTTTATCAGATGCTTGACAGCGAGTTCATATGTACTTCTCAACTTCGTGTTGAGCCAGACTTCAGGTTCAATGCCTTTTTATTTAATAGATAACTGACATCGAGGTCAGATGTTCTTCTCAACTTCAGGATGAGCTGGCCTTTGGGTTCCACGCCTATGTGTTTAATAGATGCCTGACGACGATGTCAGATGTTCTTCTCAACTTCAGGTTGAGCCGGCCTTCGGGTTCCACGCCTGTTTGTTTAACAGATGTCTGACGACGAGGTCAGATGTTCTTCTCAACTTCAGGTTGATCCGGCCTTCGGGATCAATGCTTGTTTGTTTAACAAATGCCTGGCGGCAAGGTCAGATGTTCTTATCAACTTCGGGATGAGCTGGACTTCGGTTCGATTCCTGTTTGTTTAACTGATGCATGACAGCAAGGTCTGATGTCCTTCTCAACCTCGGGTTGAGCCGAACATCAAATTTGATGCCTGTTTGTTTAACAGATGCTTGAGAGAGAGGTCAAATGTTCTTCTCAACTTCAGGTTGAGCCGGCCTTCGAGTTCGATGCCTAGTTTTTTAAAGAGATCCTTGACGGCGAGGTCAGATATTCTTATGAACTTCGTGTTGAGTCGGCCTTCGGGTTCGATGCCTGTTTGTTTAACAGATGCCTGACGGCGAGGTCAGATGTTCCTCTCAACTTTGTGTTGTGCCAGCTTCAGGGTTCGATGCCTGTTTGTTTAACAGATGCCTAACGACAAGGTCAGATGTACTTCTGAGCTTCGTGTTAAGCCGACCTTCGGGTTCGAAGCCTGTTTGTTTAACAGATGCCTGACGACGAGGTCAGATGTTCTTCTCAACTTCGGGTTGAGCCGGCCTTCGGGTTCGATGCCTGTTTGTTTAACAGTTGCCTGACGACGAGGTCATATGTTCTTCTCAACTTCAGGTTGAACCGACCTTCAGGTTCGATGCCTGTTTATTTAACCGATTCCTGACGGTGAGGTCAGATGTTCTTTTCAACTTCGGGTTGTGTCGGCCTTCGGATTTGATACCTGTTTGTTTAACAGATGCTTGACAGTGAAGTCAGTTGTTCCTCTCAACTTCATGTTGAGCCGACCTTCGGGTTCGATGTGTGTTTGTTTAACAGATGCCTGATGGCGAGGTCTAATGTTCTTATCAACTTAGGGTTGAGCCGCCCTTCGGGTTCGATGCCTGTTTGGTTAACAGATGCCTCACGGCGAGGTCATATGTTCCTCTCAACTTCGTGTTGACCTGCCCTTCGGGTTCGATGCCTGTTTGTTTAACTAATGCCTGATGGAGAGGTCAGATGTTCCTCTCAACTTCAAGTTGAGCCGACCTTCGGGTTCGATGCCTGTTTGTTTAATAGATGTTTGACGGCGAGGTCAGATTTTCTTCTCTACTAAGGGTTGAGACGGCCTTCGGGTTCGATGCCTCTTTGTTTAACAGATGCCTGACGGTGAGGTCAGATGTTCTTCTCAACTTCGGGTTGAGCCAGCCTTCGGATTTGATGCCTGTTTGTTTAATAGATGCTTGACAGTGAAGTCAAATATTCCTCTCCGTGCAAACGGGCCGTCATATTTAGGCATCCACTTTCCCCGTGCATCTTTGTGAACTGGTAAAATCTTTTTGAGTACAAGTTCCCCTTCTTAGAATTCTCCGACACGAACTTTCTTGTCAAAAGCCCTCTTGATCCTTTTCTGATATAACTGACCATGACACATCGCAGACATGCGCTTCTCGTCGATAAGATTCAACTGATCAAACCTTTCTCTCACCCATTCTGCTTCTTCAAGCTTGGTCTCCATTATGACTCTCAAAGAAGGTATTTCGACCTCAATAGGAAGTACCGCATCCATTCCATATACCAAAGAAAAAAGGGTTGCCCCTGTTGAAGTGCGGACGGACGTTCTGTACCCATGCAATGCAAATGGTAGCATCTCATGCCAATCTTTGTAAGTTTTCACCATCTTTTGCAAAATCTTTTTGATGTTTTTATTCGCAGCTTCTACAACTCCATTCATCTTGGGACGATAAGGAGAGGAATTGTGATGTTCAATTTTGAAGTCATCGCACAACTCTTTCATGACTTTGTTGTTCAAATTGGTGCCATTGTCCGTTATGATTCGGCTCAGAATTCCGTAACGACAGATAATCTCCTTCTTGATAAAACGGGCCACCACTTGTCGAGTAACATTAGTGTAGGATGCGGCTTCAACCCACTTTGTGAAATAATCAATAGCAACCAGAATAAATCGGTGTCCGTTAGAAGCTTTTGGCTCAATTGCCCCAATCATATCAATGCCCCACATAGAGAAAGGCCACAGTGATGACAATACATTTAGCAACGTCGGAGGTACATGCATCTTGTCCGCATAAATCTGGCACTTGTGACATTTCCTGGCATATTGAATACAGTCAGTTTCCAAAGTCAACCAGTAATAACCAGCCCTTAAAATCTTTTTAGACATAGCATATCCATTGGCATGAGTGCCAAATATTCCCTCACGAACATCTTGCATTAACAATTCTGCTTCTTGTCTGTCGACACATCTAAGCAGGATCATATCATGTTTTCTTTTGTAAAGCACATCATTGCTGAGAAAGAACTTGGATGCTAATCGTCTCAGAGTTTTCTTGTCAAGTGACGTAGCATCTGCTGGATACTCTTGTTTTAACAGATAATTCTTGATGTCGTGGAACCAGGGCTTATCATTAGTTTCTTCTTCAACCATCTGACAGTAGGCGGGCTCGGTCTTGTGTTCAATTCGGATGAGAGTGGCATCATTGATATCCCTGACTTTCCACATTGAGACTAACATGGCTAGGGCATCGGCGATGTGATTTTCAGACCTCGGAACATGCTTGAAGGTGATTTCATCAAAATACTCAATCATTTGAACAATGTAGGCTCTGTAAGGGATCAGATTCTCATGTCTAGTTTCCCAGTCACCAATAACTTGATAAATAACCAAAGTGGAATCTCCACTTACTTCAAGAAGTTTGATTTTGAGGTCGATAGCTGCTTCGAGGCCGAGAATGCATGCTTCATATTCGGCGATATTGTTCGTGCAGTCAAAATCCAACCTGGCGGTGAATGGAGTGTAACCACCTTCCGGACTCATTAAAACGGCGCCTACACCATGCCCACTGTAGTTGGAGGAACCATCAAACATCATTTTCCACCCAAGACCTGTTTGCGGACCCTCATTAATACCTGGCTCTTCACAATCTTTTACCAACATAATGTCCTCATATGGGAAATCAAATTTGAGAGACTCATAATCTTCCACTGGTTGATCTGCAAGATATTCTGACAAAACACTACCCTTGATAGACTTCTGGGCTACATACTGGATGTCGTATTCTGATAATAACATATGCCAACGGGCGAGCCGTCCGGTCTAAGCAGGTTTCTCAAAAATATACTTTATCTGATCCTTTTTTGAAATGAACAAAGTGGTATGACAAATCATGTATTTCCTCAAGCGTCTGGCAGCCCATGCTAAAGCACAACAAGTTTTCTCCAGAAGTGAATATTGGCTTTCACAATCAGTAAACTTCTTACTCAAATAATAAATAGCATGTTCTTTTCGTCCGGACTCGTCCTGCTGACCTAACACACAACCCATTGAATTCTCAAGCACTGTCAAATACATGAAGAGAGGTCTCCCCGGAACAGGAGGTATCAGGATCGGAGGTTCTTGTAGGTAACCCTTGATCTTATCAAACGCTTCCTGACAATCTGAATTCCAAACGACCGTCTGATCCTTGCGTAACAATTTGAAGATGGGCTCGCAAGTAGGGGTCATATTGGAAATAAATGTGGATATGTAGTTCAGTTTTCCAAGAAAACCTCTGACTTGCTTCTCAGTTTGTGGAGTTGACATATCTTGAATGGCTCGGACTTTATCTGGATCCACCTCAATCCCTCGGTGACTGACAATGAAACCGAGTAACTTCCCAGATCTTACCCCAAAGGTGCACTTAGCTGGATTCAGTCTCAACTGATATTTTCTGAGTCTCTTAAATAACTTCAAAAGATGTTCCAAATGGTCCTCCTCACTCTGATATTTGGCTATCATGTCATCAACGTATACCTCTATCTCCTTGTGCATCATGTCATGAAATAAAGCCACCATGGCTCTTTGATAAGTAGCACCTGCGTTCTTCAGGCCGAAAGGCATAACTCTATAACAGTAAGTCCCCCACGGAGTAATGAAAGTAGTTTTTTCCATGTCATCGGGATCCATCTTAATCTGATTGTAACCGGAGAAACCATCTATAAATGAGAAAACTACAAAATGAGCCGTGTTATCCATCAACGTATCAATATGTGGCAAAGGGAAATCATCCGTCAGAATGGCCTTGTTCAGGTCTCTATAATACACACACATTCTGACTTTCCCATCCTTTTTTGGTACAGGTACAATATTGGCCACCCATTCGGGGTATTTGGACACTGCTAAGAAACCAGCGTCAATCTGCTTTTTTACTTCATCTCGAATCTTGAGAGCCATGTCAGGTCTTGTTCTTCGGAGCTTTTGTTTAACCGGTGGGCATTCTGGTCGAAGCGGTAATTTGTGAACCATTATGTCAGTGTCTAAACCCGGCATATCTTAGTATGACCAAGCAAATACATCCACATACTCTTTCAGAAGCTTCTCTAGTTGCTGCTTGACTTCTGCCCCTAGGGCTGCCCCAATCTTGACTTCTTTCTTGTCTTCTTCGGTGCCAAGATTAATGACTTCTACCTGTTCTTTGTAGGGTTGAAGCTCTGTGTACTCATAGTGTGCCCATTTTACCAGTTCATCAGGGATTTCAAAATCTTCGTCCTCATCTTCAGCTTGGTATATTGGTGAATCAAAGTCAGGAGGGAATGCAAGGTCATAGGATTCAACGGGTTTTAGGACATCACTGCACGTTGGAATGGCTTAATTTGTTAAAACACACAAAGACAAATGCAACACACAAAAGAGAAAATTGTTTTGGTTTTTTTAAGATTACCATTTTTCTTTTAAAATGAAAGCAAAAGCAGTAAAGGAAATTAACAAAATAATTCGTTTTTCATTGATTTTCTTGAAAGCACGGGGCCCTTACAAAACATTCCTATAGCCTTGGGCATGGCTATGGAGATTAAAAAAAAAAAAAAGAAAGACAAACAAATTACTTTAACTCAGGAAAGACCATAGGAATCTCAATAGCTTCCCAGTTGCTCAAGGCAGATTCGCCATGATACACTAACTGTTCAAGGTCTTCATCTTCAAAATCTTCTTCCACAGCACTAACTTGGAATCCTCCACTGATGAATACTTCTTGTATAGTCTTTGGGCGTCCTTTGTCATGTGTCGGTGCTTCATCATGAGTTGGTTTGTAACCCAACCCTTGGCGATCCATCTTTGGCTTCACTTCAATAACCTTTCCCCAACCTGCAGGAGTACCTTCTTCCAGTGTAGAGTTGATGCTCTGAGCGGATGCAAAAGATGGACCACTCTTAGCCACTGTTTCCTCTAACATCACTGTGTTAGCTATCTCGAGTGCCTGAAAGGAAGTTTCTAAGGCGCCTTCATCTGCCTCAATATACTTGAATGATGACAGATTGCTCACCATTAGGTCCTCTTCATCGTGTACAATCACCAACTTGTCATTCACAACAAATTTCATTCTTTGATGTAAAGTGGAAGTCACCGCCCCAGCTAAATGAATCCACGGTCGCCCCAACAAACAACTATAAGCTGGGTTAATGTCCATGACTTGGAATGTAATATCGAACATATGAGGTCCTATCATGATTGGCAATTCTACCTCTCCAACAACTGTTCTTCTTGAACCGTCAAAAGCTTTTACAATCAATGACGTCGGTTTCATTTCTTCCCCTGCATATGCTAACTTCGCGAGCAACCTTGCGGGCAATACATTCAGTGAGGATCCAGTGTCGACTAAAACTCGTGCCATTGAATCTTCTTGGCACCTGACAGATATGTGCAACGCACGGTTGTGATTATGTTCTTCTTTTGGCAACTCTGCATCACTAAAACTCAGGGTGTTACATGCAGTAATGTTGGCTATCACTGAGTCAAATTGTCCAAGAGTTATATCTTTTGTCACATGTGCCTGCTTCAATACTTTTTGCAGAGCTTCTCTGTGGGCTGAAGAGTTCATCAAGAGAGACAAGATCGATATCTTCGATGGGGTTTGGTGAAGCTGATCAATAACCCTGTAATCACTTTTCCGACTAATCCTTAAGAATTCCTCGTCGTCTCCCTCAGTACTTGGTACCTCTTTTTCTTTTGTCGCCGCAGGTGTGACTTCTTTTGGAACGGCTACTGTTATCTTTGGCTGATAGATTCGACCACTACGGGTCATTTTGCTTGTACCTGCAATGTTTGTCACGTCCACTTGGTCGTCTTTCACTGTCTCTTTCTGACTAACCCTCTCAGATCCTCGGTCTATCACAGTCATGTCATATTTCCATGGAACAGCCTTCGTGCTTTCAAAAGGAAATGGTCTTGGTTTCTGAATAATAACCGGTCGAGGTTGATTGATAGCCGATTTGCTGAAAACAGGCTTCACACTTTTGTTGGTCATTTTGAACACCGGAACTTTCTCACCTTTCTTTGGTAAATTAAAAACAGGCTCAATTACCAAAACTTCTTCTTTCCTCACCTTACTACACACTTGCAATAATCCATCATCAATCAATCTTTGTATATCTCCTCGTACCACATCACACCCTCTAGAATCAATAGAACATTCTTCACAATCATTATGGGTACCTTCTATCAATCCTACTTTCAACAGCTTCTCGTGAAGTAACTTTACCGGAGTCTTGATCTCTGACACACCTCGGACTATCTTTTCATCTGAAACTTCTTCTACAGCATTAACCCCTCCATGATTCGGCAATAGATTGCTTTTAACATTTGGGGGTACATCATCAAAAGATAAGATCTTCTTTTCTATCAACTCCCTGACAAGATGTTTTAAGTCAAGACATCCTTCTAAATCATGACCGGCAGCGCCTTCGTGAAAGGCACAATGACCATTCGGATTATAGTGAGGAGATGTAGTGTCTGGATTTAACGGTCGTGTTGTTACTAATCCTTGCTGCACCAAAGAGGGGTACAACTCTGTGTAAGTCATCGGTATCTGAGGAAGTGGCGGTTTTGTTGTTGGTCTCCGATTCTGGTAGTTCTGTCTGGGTGCCTGAGCTCTAGGCTGATGATGTTGTTGATAGGGTGGAGCGTTGGGAGCTCGTTGATACCCTTGTTGAATTGGCTGATATACAGGTGTTGGCACTGCCTGATAGCTGGGAATAGGATGATTGAAAGCCGGAGTTACAGCTGCCACATATGGTTGTTGGGTATACTGCAATGGATACATTGGTCATTGTTGCTGGGATTGCTGAACATAACTTGCTTGAGGCTGCTGAACAAAGCCTTGCTGAGGTTGTTGAACATAACTTTGCTGATACTGTTGGTAAGGCGGTCTCCAGGTGCGACTCTTTATTCCCACGGTTACTGCATTTGTCTCCCCTTCCTTCTTTTTATGAAAATTACTGCTGAACTTCTTGACATTGTTGTTACCAGAACTGCTGGAACCACTAGCCACCTTTCCATTCTTCATTCCTAACTCCACTCTCACCCCCACTGCAACTATATCAGAAAAACTTGCAGTTACACTACTGATCATCTTCTCATAAAACTCCGGTCTTACTGTATCGACGAACCAATCTGTCAACTCTTTTTCACTCAAAGGAGGTTCCACCTGAGAGGCGGTTTCCCTCCACCTTTGTGCATATTCTTTGAAAGATTCTAAACTCTTTTGCGACATACTCAGTAACTGTCTTCTATCAGGGGCTAAATCCATGTTGTACTTGTAATGTTTTACGAAAGCATCGGCCAGGTCTTGGAAACTGTGAATACGAGACTGATCCAGACCCAAATACCATTTAGAAGGAGCTCCTTTCAAACTATCCTGGAAACAGTGAATCATCAACTTGTCATCTTCTATATGAGCGGCCATTCTTCGGTAATACATAATCAGATGCGTCCGAGGACAAGTAGCACTAGAATACTGATCAAAATTGGGAACTTTGAATTTTGGCGGAATTACCAATCCAGACACTAAGCACATATCTCTGGCATCAGTACCAAAGATGTCATTCCCTTCCATTGCTCTGACTTTCCTGCCTATAGTCTCTACACTTTCTTTCAACTTATCATGTCGTCCACTCTCCTCTTCATACCCATCAAGACCTTCGTACACTTGTGGAGGATTATGAAAGGCAGGGCGCGCTTGAATCTGAACAGATGGCTGAGTGTAAGTAGGGATAGCTTGAGGAACTTCTGCCCCTAGGGGAACTGCTTGTTGACTGACTGCTGGTGGAGGTACAAAGCCAGGTGGTAACCCATATGGTGGAACATTTGCAACAGTGACTGCCGTTGGTATCGGCTCTACAGTTATGCCAGTGATTTCAGAAACAACAGTGGCTTGAGTGTCCATCTTTGCACGAATGACTTGTAGGGCTTCCATGATCTGCCCCATGCCTCCTCGTAGCTCTCCAAGTTCATTATCAATCCTGTCCACATCCAAATTCTGTCCTTCCATTCTTAGGCGAGCTTGGGCTCGGGTATTGTATCGGTGTTGAGGATTCAATGTGATTCTCTCTCTCTCTGGAGACAAGACAGCGAGATGAGACACAACACAAGAATATGCACATGCAATGCTTATGAAATGAAAAATGCAACAATGCAAAATTAATCATTCAAGGAATCCAAAGAAATATTTGCAAAAATTATAATAATGGGGAAATAAAGCAAACTCAAAGTCTTCATAGATTAATGATTGAGAGTTTTACAACAACAATTCTGAAACTGAAATACAAGTCTTCAATACAGATACATGATGAAATAAAACGGAAAACAAAAGGATCTTAGATCTTCTGGTTGGATGGCCCTTCGTCTTCTGGCTGATTTCTCTTTTGACGGATCAACTCTTGAAGCTCTTCCTTCTCTTGCATAACCCTGAAATACTTATCCCTCCAAGCCTTTCCTTCTTTTTCAGCTTTTGCCAAAGCAACCTTCAATTCTTCTACGAGAATAGGTTTGGGCGAGTCAGGCTCGAAGCGAGTATAGAACATCTTCAATGCTGCTTCCCTTACCCATGATAAGTAAGATTCTGAAACAGTGGTGTCGTGGTAACCTAGGGCAGTTACTCCTCTTGTGTGGACATGACGCCAAGCATACACAATCTGAGCCCTGTAAGCGGGATTCTTCCCCTCTTCAATGTAGAAGCTTCTCAAAAAGTCTGGGTCTAGTTCACTCTCCATCGGGTGCCCCAACTGCCAACGAGCTAAAATAGGATTATAGCTTATGCAACCATTAACGATGATGAGCGGTACATTCGGGAAATCCCCATAACTTTAGATCATTGCAATCCCCCCATACATAGGGTCATACCACTTAATATCTGAGTGTTTGAGTAACAACAACTTTTCAATCCATGAGAGCCCATTTTGCTTATCCCAGAGGGCTGGAATTCTTGGCAAGTGCGAAATAAACCACTTGTGCAAGAGAACGGTGCAACATTCAATCTGACCTACTCCATAACGGTTCCTACGGTGGATGGAAAAGTACACATCAGCCAACAAAGTAGGTACAAGGTTCTTGATTAAGAAAAGGTTGATTGCATTTGCGTCCACAAAATCATTAGCAGTCGGGAACAGGAACAGTCTGTAGATTAGTAAAACCATGATGGCCTCAAATGCTTCAGAATTTTTCGACAAGGCATAGCTTTGAGCTTTTTCATACAGGAACATAGCCAGAAATCCATACAACCCTCCCTTAGCAATCATGTGAGATCGTACTTCGTCCACCTCCAAATACACGGCCTCTGCAACTGCTCTTTCATTAGGAGTCTCTTCTCTTCCAGAAAATGGTCTAGGAGTGACGCCTACTCCCATCAGGGC
Source organism: Lathyrus sativus (assembly GCA_963859935.3). NCBI lineage: Eukaryota > Viridiplantae > Streptophyta > Magnoliopsida > Fabales > Fabaceae > Lathyrus > Lathyrus sativus. The sequence goes on from OZ012735.1 coordinate 450,185,986, forward strand.
AGAATATTCTTCCAAGGTTGGCAGCAACTGATAATCTGGAAATGTGAAACAGTGATAGGTTGAATTATAGAACAACACGAGTGCGGACAACATCTCTTCATATACTTGAACTTCTAGCAAAGACAACATATTCCCATACTTCTCTCTGAATGCCTCGGGGTCTTCTACTAAGCTTCCCAGTTTCTTCAAGTTCTCAAATTTTGGGCTTCGGAACACAATCTCTGCTTTCTTTCCAGAATCCATCTTATAATATCTGCAAAATAATCTTTAATTCCTTGAATGATTAATTAATGAGAATGCAAATGCAAAGGTTTCATGGAACTCAGATTTTGTAAACATCAAAACATCATTTCATTTCATTGATTTTTAAGTCTTGAATTACAAAATAGTACATCTTACAAAAAGTCCTAAACATTGAGCTAACGATATTTTAACAAAAGTCCTCTCTTGCTTTGATCTTATTGAGTTCTTCTTCTATCCGCGTCTTCTCAAGAATGAGCTTGTCCACCATTAACTTCCATGGAGTTGACTGATGGCTGGAATAAAATAAATCTTCCTGCGCCTTGCTCTTCTTACAAACAATCATTTCTTCATCCTTCAACTGAAGTTGTCTACGGAGTTCATTATTTTCTTCCACGGCCACTTGGTACTTGTATCTCTAGGCTACTTCAGTTTGTTGTGATTTTCTCAGAGCAATCTTCAACTTCTCCTCTTCAGACATAAAGATCAATGGGGGTTCCTCCTTCAAAACCATGGGTTCCTGCTGAGGATAAGGCATCTTCAGCTAAATAGCTCTCTTTCGGACCCATTGGAGATAAGGCTTGAGAGAGATGCAATTAGGTTTCCCTAAGTCTTCCTTTCCTTTCTTATGCACATGACCCCAAGCTTTTAGGATCTCTTTTCTTAATTCTGATTCTCCCTTAAAGAAAATATTCTCCATATGAGCGCTATTAGGTTTGTCTTTCAAAGGATATCCAAGCTGTCGGCGAGCGAGAACAGGGTTGTAACTGATTCCTCCATTTGTACCAAGAAGAGGTACATTACCAAAACTTCCACAACTGTCAATGATCTTTATCACATCGTAATTACGGCTGTACCAATCAATATCAGAGTGAGTAAGAGCCATAACCTTCTTAGACCACCACCCTTCCCTCCAAAAAGCATGAGCCTTAAGTAAGTGAGAAATAAACCACTTGTATAGTAAAGGGACACATCAGGTAACCATTCCTCCTTTGTGAAAATTCCTCAGATGAACAGAATGATAGGCGTCAGCTAGTAAAGTAGGCACGGGGTTTTTCTTCAAGAAAATCTTAATGGCGTTGAGATCCACAAAATTATCAAAACTTGGGAACAAGAAGATCCCATAAATGAGAAAGGCAAAGATGGCCTCGAATGCATCCATACTCAAATGATCAGCGTAGTATTGGGCTTTCCCAACCAAGAACCCTACAGTCAAACCAAAGATTCCTCCTTTAGTAGCCATATTTTTCTGAATATCCACCAATCCCAAACGTGTAGCTTTAGCAATTTCTTCCTCCTTAGGGTCCTTTTCCATGACTGGGAAAGGAGACTTATCAAGAATGGGTAACCCAACCAAGCAAGAATATTCCTCAAGTGTAGGTACCAGCTGATAATCAGGAAAAGTGAAACAATGGTAGAGCGGATCATAAAACTGGAGAAGTGTGGAGAGAAGTCCCAGATCCATCTTCTTCTTTACCCTCAACAATGACAATAAGTTCCCATACCTGCTTTTGAATCCTTCTAGATCTGTTCTCAAAGTGCTCAACCTCTCTATGTCATCAAAGTTAAGACTTTTGTAAGTGTACTTCATAGTTTTCTTTTTTCCACTATCCATGATGATCCTAATGTTTACAAAAAAAAAAGCCTCTAAACAAACAAGGTCGGCTCAATCTGAAGTTGAGAAGCACATCTTACCTCGCCATCAGGTATCTGTTAAACAAACAGGCATCGAATCCGAAGGCCGCCTCAACACGAAATTGAGAGGAACATATGACCTCGCCGTGAGGCATCTGTTAAACAAACAGGCATCTAACTCGAAGGGCGGCTCAACCCGAAGTTGATAAGAACATTATACCTCGCCGTCAGGCATCTGTTAAAAAAACAGGCATCGAACCCGAAGGCCGGCTCAACACGAAGTTGAGAGGAACATTTGACCTCGCCATCAGGCATCTGTTAAAATAACAGGCATCGAATCCCGAAGGCCGGCTCAACCCGAAGTTGAGAAGAACATCTGAGCTCACCATCAGGAATCTATTAAACAAACAGGCATCAAACCCGAAGGCCGTCTCAACCCTTAGTTGAGAAGAAAATTTGAACTCGCCGTCAAACATCTGTTAAACAAACAGGTATCGAACCCGAAGGCGACTCAAATTGAAGTTGAGAGGAACATCTGACCTCTCCATCAGGCATTAGTTAAACAAACTGGCATCGAACCCGAAGTCTGGCACAACACGAAGTTGAGAAGAACATCTGACCTCGACGTCAGGCATCTGTTAAACAAACAGGCATGGAACCCGAAGGCCAGCTCAACATGAAGTTGAGAGGAACATTTGAATTCACAGTCAAGCATATGTTAAACAAACAGGCATCATATCCGAAGGCCGGCTCAACCCGAAGTTGAGAAGAACATCTGACCTCACTGTTAGGCATCTGTTAAACAAACAGGCATCGAACCCGAAGGGTGGCTCAACCCAAAGTTGATAAGAACATTAGACCTCGCCGTCAGGCATCTGTTAGACAAACAGGCATCGAACCCAAAGGCCGACTCAACCCATAGTTGAGAAGAACATTTGACCTCGCCGTCAGGCATCTGTTAAAATAACAGGCATCGAACCCGAAGGCCGGCTCAACCCGAAGTTGAGAAGAACATCTGACCTCGCCGTCAGGCATCTGTTAAACAAACTGGCATCAAACCCGAAGGCTGTCTCAACCCTTAGTTAAGAAGAACATTTGACCTCGCCGTCAAACATCTGTTAAACAAACAGGCATCGAACCCGAAGGCCGGCTTAACACAAAGTTGAGAGGAACATCTGACCTCACCGTCAGGCATCTGTTAAACAAACAGACATCGAACCCTAAGGTCTGCTCAACATGAAGTTAAGAGGAACATTTGACTTCACTGTCAAGCATCTGTTAAACAAACAGGCATCAAATCTGAATGTCGGCTCAACCCAAAGTTGAGAAGAACATATCACCTCACTTTTAGGCATCTTTTAAACAAACAGGCATCGAACTTGAATGGCAGCTCAACCCGAAGTTGATAACAAAATTAGACCCCGCCGTTAGGCTTCTGTTAAAAAATACGCATCGAATCTGAAGGTCGGCTCAACCCGAAGTTGAGTAGAACATCTGACCTCGCCGTCAGGCATCTGTTAAATAAACAGGCATCGAACCCGAATGCCGTCTCAATCCTTAATTGAGTAGAAAATATGACCTCGCCGTCAAACATTTGTTAAACATTTAGGTATCGAACCCGAAGGCGGCTCAAATTAAAGTTGAGAGGAACATCTGACCTCCCCATCAGGCATTAGTTAAACAAACAGGCATCGAACCCAAAGTCTGGCACAACACGAAGTTGAGAAGAACATCTGACCTAGCCGTCAAGCATCTGTTAAACAAACAGGCATCGATTCCGAAGGCCGGCTCAACACGAAGTTGAAAGGAACATCTGACCTCGACGTCAGGCATCTGTTAAAAAAACAGGCATCGAACCCGAAGGTCAGCTCAACATGAAGTTGAGAGGAACATTTGACTTCACAATCAAGCATATGTTAAACAAACAGGCATCAAATCCGAAGGCCGGCTCAACCCGGAGTTGAGAAGAACATCTGACATCACCGTCAGGCATCTATTAAACAAACAGGCATCGAACTCGAAGGGCGGCTCAACCCGAAATTGATAAGAACATTAGACCTCGCCGTGAGGCATCTGTTAAACAAATAGGCATCGAACCCAAAGGCCGGCACAACCCAAAGTTGAGAAGAACATTTGACCTCGCCGTCAGGCATCTGTTAAAATAACAGGCATCTGTTAAAATAACAGGCATCGAACCCGAAGGCCGGCTCAACCCGAAGTTGAGAAGAACATCTGACCTCGTCGTCAGGCATCTGTTAAACAAACTGGCATCAAACCCGAAGGCCATCTCAACCCTTAGTTGAGAAGAACATTTGACCTCGCCGTCAAATATCTGTTAAACAAACAGGCATCGAACTCGAAGGCCGGCTTAACACGAAGTTGAGAGGAACATCTGACCTCGCTGTCAGGCATCAGTTAAACAAACAAGCATCGAACCCTAAGGTCGGCTCAACATGAAGTTGAGAGGAACATTTGACTTCACTGTCAAGCATCTGTTGAACAAACAAGCATCAAATCCGAATACCGGCTCAACCCGAAGTTGAGAAGAACATCTGACCTCACCGTTAGGCATCTTTTAAACAAACATGCATTGAACCCGAAGGATGGCTCAACATGAAGTTGAAAGGAACATTTGACTTCACTGTCAAGCATTTGTTAAACAAACAGGCATCAAATCTGAAGGCCGAGTCAACCTGAAGTTGAGAAGAACATTTGACCTCACCGTCAGGTATCTGTTAAACAAACAGGCATCGAACCCAAAGGGCGGCACAACCCGAAGTTGAGAAGAACATTTGACGTCGCCGCCAGGCATCTGTTAAAATAACAAGCATCAGTTAAAATAACAGGCATCGAACTCGAAGGCCGGTTCAACCCAAAGTTGAGAAGAACATCTGACCTCGTCATCAGGCATCTGTTAAACAAACAGGCATCAAACCCGAAGGCCATCTCAATCCTTAGTTGAGAAGAACATTTGACCTTGCCGTCAAACATCTGTTAAACAAACAGGCATCGAACCCGAAGGTCGGCTCAACAAGAAGTTGAGACGAACATCTGACCTCCCCGTCAGCCATCTGTTAAACAAACAGGCATCGAACCCGAAGTCTTGCACAACACCAAGTTGAGAAGAACATCTGACCTCGCCGTTATGCATCTGCTAAACAAACAGGCGTCGAACCCGAAGGCCGGCTCAACACGAAGTTGAGAGGAACATCTGACCTCGCCGTCAGGCATCTGTTAAACAAACAGGCATCGAACCCAAAGGACGGCCCAACCCGAAGTTGATAAGAACAGTAGACCTCTTCGTCAGGCATCTCTTAAAAAAATAGGCATCGAACCCGAAGGCCGGCCCAACACGAAGTTGAGAGGAACATCTGACCTCGCTGTAAGGAATATGTTAAACAAACAGGCATCGAACCTGAATATCGCTCAACATGAAGTTGAGAGGAACATTTGACTTCATTGTCAAGCATCTGTTAAACAAACAGGCATCAAATCCGAAGACCGGCTCAACACGAAGTTGAGAAGAACATCTGACCTCACCGTCAGGCATCGAACCCAAAGGCCGGCCCAACACGAAGTTGAGAGGAACATCTAACCTCTCTGCTAGGGATCTGTTAAACAAACAGCCATCAAACCCGAAGGCCGGCTCAACCCGAAGTTGAGAAGAACATTTGACCTCGTCGTCGGTCATCTGTTAAACAAACATGCATCGAACCCGAAGGCCGTCTCAATCCTTAATTGAGAAGAACATCTGACCTTGCCATCAAACATCTGTTAAACAAAATGCATCGAACCCGAAGGCCGACTCAAGTTGAAGTTGAGAGGTACATCTGACCTCCCCCATCAGGCATTAGTTAAACAAACAGGCATCGAACCCGAAGGCCGGCACAACACGAAGTTGAGAAGAACATCTGACCTCACTTTCAGGCATATATTAAACAAACTGTCATCGAATTTGATGGCCGACTCAACCCGAAGTTGAGAAGAATATCCGACCTTGTTTCCAGGCATTAGTTAAACAAACAGAAATCGAACCCGAAGGTCGGCTCAACCCGAAGTTGAGAAGAACATCTGACCTAGTCGCCAGGCATCTCTTAAACAAACAGGCATTGAACCCAAAGGTCGGCTCAACCCAAAGGTTAGAAGAACATCTGACCTCGCTGTCAGGAATCTGTTAAATAAATAGGCATCAAACCCGAAGGCCGTCTCAACCCTTAGTTGAGAAGAACATCTGACCTCGCCATCAAACATCTGTTAAACAATTAGGTATCGAACACGAAGGGCGGCTCACCTTGAAGTTGAGAGGAACATCTGACCTCCCCATCAGGCATTAGTTAAACAAACATTTGACCTCGCCGTCAGGCATCTGTTAAACAAACAGGCATCGAACCGGAAGGCCGACTCAACACGAAGTTTAGAGGAACATCTGACCTCGCCGTCAGGCATCTGTTAAACAAACAGGCATCGAATCCTAAGGTCGGCTCAACATGAAGTTGAGAGGAACATTTGACTTCACTGTTAAGCATCTATTAAACAAACAGGCATCAAATCCGAAGGCTGGCTCAACCTGAAGTTGAGAAGAACATCTGACCTCAACGTCAGGCATCTGTAAAACAAACAGGAATCGAACCCGAAGGGCGGCTCAACTCGAAGTTGATAAGAACATTAGACCTCGCCGTCAGGCATCTGTTATAAAAACAGGAATTGAACCCGAAGGCCGCCTCAACCCGAAGTTCAGATGAACATTTGACCTCGCCGTCAGGCATTTATTAAACAAACAGGAATCGAACCCGAAGGCCGTCTCAAACCTTAAGTGAGAAGAACATATGACCTCGCCGTCAAACATCTGTTAAACAAACAGGCATCGAACCCGAAGGCCGGCTCAAGTTAAAGTTAAGAGGAACATCTAACCTTCCCATCAGGCATTAGTTAAACAAACAGGCATCGAACCTGAAGGCCGACACAACACGAAGTTGAGAAGAACATCTGACCTCGCTGTAAGGCATATGTTAAACAAGCAGGCATCGAATTTGATGGCCGACTCAACCCGAAGTTTAGAAGAACATCTGACCTTGCTGTCAGGCTTTAGTTAAATAAACAGGAATCGAACCCGAAGACCGGCTCAACCCGAAGTTGAGAAGAACATCTGACCTAGCCGCCAGGCATCTGTTAAACAAACAGGCATCGAACCCAAAGGCCGGCTCAACCCGAAGTTGAGAAGAACATTTGACTCGCTGTCAAGCATCTGTTAGACAAAAAGGTGTGGAACCCGAAGGCCGGCTCAACCCGAAGTTGAGAAGAATATCTGACCTCGCCGTCAAGAATCTGTTAAATAAACAGGCATCAAACCCGAAGGCCGTCTCAACCCTTAGTTGAGAAGAACATCTGACCTCGCCGTCAAACATCTGTTAAATAATCAGGTATCAAACCCGAAAGCTGGCTCACCTTGAAGTTGAGGGGAACATATGACCTCCCCATCAGGCATTAGTTAAACAAACAGGCATCGAACACGAAGGCCGGCATAATATGAAGTTGAGAAGAACATCTGACCTCGCCGTCAAACATCTGTTAAACAAACAGGTATCGAATCCGAAGGTCGGCTCAACACGAAGTTGAGAGGAACATCTGACCTTGCCGTCAGGCATCTGATAAACAAACAGGCATCGAACCCGAAGGGCGACTTAACCCGAAGTTGATAAGAACATTAGACCTCTTCGTCAGGCATCTGTTAAAGAAACAGGATTCGAACCCGAAGGCCGCCTCACCCCAAAATTAAAATGAACATTTTACCTCGCCGTCAGGCATCTATTAACCAAACAGGCATCGAACCCGAAGGCCGGCTCAAACCTTAATTGAGAAGAACATTTGACCTCGCCGTTAAACATCTGTTAAATAAACAGGCATCGAACCTGAAGGCCGACTCAACTTGAAGTTGAGAGGAACATCTGACCTCCCCATCAGGCATTAGTTAAACAAACAGGCATCGAACCTGAAGGCCGGCACAACACGAAGTTGAGAAGAACATCTGACCTCGCTGTCAGGCATATGTTAAACAAACAGGCATCGAATTTGATGGCCGACTCAACCTGAAGTTTAGAAGAACATCTGACCTCGCTGTCCGGCTTTAGTTAAACAATCAGGAATCGAACCCGAAGGCCGACTCAACCCGAAGTTGAGAAGAACATCTGAACTAGCCGCCAGGCATCTGTTAAACAAACAGGCATCGAACCCAAAGGCCGGCTCAACCCGAAGTTGAGAAGAACATCTGACCTCGCTGTCAAGCATCTGTTAAATAAAAAGGTGTGGAACCCGAAGGCCGACTCAACCCGAAGTTGAGAAGAATATCTGACCTCGCAGTCAGGCATCTGTTAAATAAACAGGCATCAAACCCGAAGGCCATCTCAACCCTTACTTGAGAAGAACATCTGACCTCTCCGTCAAACATCTTTTAAATAATCAGGTATCAAACCCGAAAGCTGGCTCACCTTTAAGTTGAGGGGAACATCTGACCTCCCCATCAAGCATTAGTTAAACAAACAGGCATCGAACCCGAAGGCCGGCACAACATGAAGTTGAGAAGAACATCTTACCTCGCCGTTAGGCATCTGTTAAACAAACAGGTATCGAACTCGAAGGCCGGCTCAACACGAAGTTGAGAGAAACATCTGACCTTGCCGTCAGGCATCTGTTAAACAAACAGGCATCGAACTCGAAGGTCGGCTCAACATGAAGTTGAGGGGAACATTTGAAATCACTGTCAAGCATCTGTTAAACAAACAGGCATCAAATCCGAAGGCCGCCTCAACTCGAAGTTGACAAGAACATCTGACCTCAATGTCAGGCATCTGTTAAACAAACAGGCATCAAACCCGAAGGGCGGCTCAACCCGAAGTTGATAAGAACATTAGACCTCTTCGTCAGGCATCTGTTAAAGAAACAGGATTCGAACCCGAAGGCCGCCTCACCCCAAAATTCAGAAGAACATTTGACCTCGCCGTCAGGCATCTATTAACCAAACAGGCATCGAACCCGAAGGCCGGCTCAAACCTTAATTGAGAAGAACATCTGACCTCGTCGTCAAACATCTGTTAAATAAACAGGCATCGAACCCGAAGGCCGGCTCAACTTGAAGTTGAGAGGAACATCTGACCTGCCCATCAGGCATTAGTTAAACAAACAGGCATCGAACCTGAAGGCCGGCACAACACGAAGTTGAGAAAAACATCTGACCTCGCTGTCAGGCATATGTTAAACAAACAGGCATCGAATTTGATGGCCGACTCAACCTGAAGTTTATAAGAACATCTGACCTCGCTGTCAGGCTTTAGTTAAACAATCAGGAATCGAACCCGAAGACCGGCTCAACCCGAAGTTGAGAAGAACATCTTACCTAGCCGCCAGGCATCTTTTAAACAAATAGGCATCGAACCCAAAGGCCGGCTCAACCCGAAGTTGAGAAGAACATCTGACCTTGCTGTCAAGCATCTGTTAAACAAAAAGGTGTGGAACCCGAAGGCCGGCTAAACCCGAAGATGAGAAGAATATCTGACCTCGCCGTCAGGAATCTGTTAAATAAACAGGCATCAAACCCGAAGGCCGTCTCAACCCTTAGTTGAGAAGAACATCTGACCTCGCCGTCAAACATCTGTTAAATAATCAGGTATCAAACCCGAAAGCTGGCCCACCTTGAAGTTGAGGGGAACATCTGACCTCCCCATCAGGCATTAGTCAAACAAACAGGCATCGAACCCGAAGGCCGGCACAACACGAAGTTGAGAAGAACATCTGACCTCGCCGCCAGGCATCTGTTAAACAAACAGGTATCGAACCCGAAGGCCGGCTCAACACGAAGTTGAGAGGAACATCTGACCTTGCTGTCAGGCATCTGTTAAACAAACAGGCATCGAACTCGAAGGTCGGCTCAACATGAAGTTGAGGGGAACATTTGACATCACTGTCAAGCATCTGTTAAACAAACAGGCATCAAATCCGAAGGCCGCCTCAACTCGAAGTTGACAAGAACATCTGACCTCAATGCCAGGCATCTGTTAAACAAACAGGCATCGAACCCGAAGGGCGGCTTAACCCGAAGTTGATAAGAACATTAGACCTCTTCGTCAGGCATCAGTTAAAGAAACAGGATTCGAACCCGAAGGCCTCCTCACCCCAAAATTCAGAAGAACATTTGACCTCGCCGTCAGGCATCTATTAACCAAACAGGCATCGAACCCGAAGGCCGGCTCAAACCTTAATTGAGAAGAACATCTGACCTCGTCGTCAAACATCTGTTAAATAAACAGGCATCGAACCCGAAGGCCGGCTCAACTTGAAGTTGAGAGGAACATCTGACCTCCCCATCAGGCATTAGTTAAACAAACAGGCATCGAACCTGAAGGCCGGCACAACACGAAGTTGAGAAGAACATCTGACCTCGCTGTCAGGCATATGTTAAACAAACAGGCATCGAATTTGATGGCCGACTCAACCTGAAGTTTAGAAGAACATCTGACCTCGCTGTCAGGCTTTAGTTAAACAATCAGGAATCGAACCCGAAGGCCGACTCAACCCGAAGTTGAGAAGAACATCTGAACTAGCCGCCAGACATCTGTTAAACAAACAGGCATCGAACCCAAAGGCCGGCTCAACCCGAAGTTGAGAAGAACATCTGACCTCGCTGTCAAGCATCTGTTAAATAAAAAGGTGTGGAACCCGAAGGCCGACTCAACCCGAAGTTGAGAAGAATATCTGACCTCGCAGTCAGGCATCTGTTAAATAAACAGGCATCAAACCCGAAGGCCATCTCAACCCTTAGTTGAGAAGAACATCTGACCTCTCCGTCAAACATCTTTTAAATAATCAGGTATCAAACCCGAAAGCTGGCTCACCTTTAAGTTGAGGGGAACATCTGACCTCCCCATCAAGCATTAGTTAAACAAACAGGCATCGAACCCGAAGGCCGGCACAACATGAAGTTGAGAAGAACATCTGACCTCGCCGTTAGGCATCTGTTAAACAAACAGGTATCGAACTCGAAGGCCGGCTCAACACGAAGTTGAGAGAAACATCTGACCTTGCCGTCAGGCATCTGTTAAACAAACAGGCATCGAACTCGAAGGTCGGCTCAACATGAAGTTGAGGGGAACATTTGACATCACTGTCAAGCATCTGTTAAACAAACAGGCATCAAATCCGAAGGCCGCCTCAACTCGAAGTTGACAAGAACATCTGACCTCAATGTCAGGCATCTGTTAAACAAACAGGCATCAAACCCGAAGGGCGGCTCAACCCGAAGTTGATAAGAACATTAGACCTCTTCGTCAGGTATCTGTTAAAGAAACAGGATTCGAACCCGAAGGCCGCCTCACCCCAAAATTCAGAAGAACATTTGACCTCGCCGTCAGGCATCTATTAACCAAACAGGCATCGAACCCGAAGGCCGGCTCAAACCTTAATTGAGAAGAACATCTGACCTCGTCGTCAAACATCTGTTAAATAAACAGGCATCGAACCCGAAGGCCGGCTCAACTTGAAGTTGAGAGGAACATCTGACCTGCCCATCAGGCATTAGTTAAACAAACAGGCATCGAACCTGAAGGCCGGCACAACACGAAGTTGAGAAGAACATCTGACCTCGCTGTCAGGCATATGTTAAACAAACAGGCATCGAATTTGATGGCCGACTCAACCTGAAGTTTATAAGAACATCTGACCTTGCTGTCAGGCTTTAGTTAAACAATCAGGAATCGAACCCGAAGACCGGCTCAACCCGAAGTTGAGAAGAACATCTTACCTAGCCGCCAGGCATCTTTTAAACAAATAGGTATCGAACCCAAAGGCCGGCTCAACCCGAAGTTGAGAAGAACATCTGACCTTGCTGTCAAGCATCTGTTAAACAAAAAGGTGTGGAACCCGAAGGCCGGCTCAACCCGAAGTTGAGAAGAATATCTGACCTCGCCGTCAGGAATCTGTTAAATAAACAGGCATCAAACCCGAAGGCCGTCTCAACCCTTAGTTGAGAAGAACATATGACCTCGCCGTCAAACATCTGTTAAATAATCAGGTATCAAACCCGAAAGCTGGCCCACCTTGAAATTGAGGGGAACATCTGACCTCCCCATCAGGCATTAGTTAAACAAACAGGCATCGAACCCGAAGGCCGGCACAACACGAAGTTGAGAAGAACATCTGACCTCGCCGCCAGGCATCTGTTAAACAAACAGGTATCGAACCCGAAGGCCGGCTCAACACGAAGTTGAGAGGAACATCTGACCTTGCTGTCAGGCATCTGTTAAACAAACAGGCATCGAACTTGAAGGTCGGCTCAACATGAAGTTGAGGGGAACATTTGACATCACTGTCAAGCATCTGTTAAACAAACAGGCATCAAATCCGAAGGCCGCCTCAACTCGAAGTTGACAAGAACATCTGACCTCAATGTCAGGCATCTGTTAAACAAACAGGCATCGAACCCGAAGGGCGGCTTAACCCGAAGTTGATAAGAACATTAGACCTCTTCGTCAGGCATCTGTTAAAGAAACAGGATTCGAACCCGAAGGCCGCCTCACCCCAAAATTCAGAAGAACATTTGACCTCGCCGTCAGGCATCTATTAACCAAACAGGCATCGAACCCGAAGGCCGACTCAAACGTTAATTGAGAAGAACATTTGACCTCGCCGTTAAACATCTGTTAAATAAACAGGCATCGAACCTGAAGGCCGGCTCAACTTGAAGTTGAGAGGAACATCTGACCTCCCCATCAGGCATTAGTTAAACAAACAGGCATCGAACCTGAAGGCCGGCACAACACGAAGTTGAGAAGAACATCTGACCTCGCTGTCAGGCATATGTTAAACAAACAGGCATCGAATTTGATGGCCGACTCAACATGAAGTTTAGAAGAACATCTGACCTCGCTGTCAGGCTTTAGTTAAACAATCAGGAATCGAACCCGAAGACCGACTCAACCCGAAGTTGAGAAGAACATCTGAACTAGCCGTCATGCATCTGTTAAACAAACAGGCATCGAACCCAAAGGTCGGCTCAACCCGAAGTTGAGAAGAACATCTGACCTCGCTGTCAAGCATCTGTTAAATAAAACGGTGTGGAACCCGAAGGCCGACTCAACCCGAAGTTGAGAAGAATATCTGACCTTGCAGTCAGGCATCTGTTAAATAAACAGGCATCAAACCCGAAGGCCGTCTCAACCCTTAGTTGAGAAGAACATCTGACCTCGCCGTCAAACATCTTTTAAATAATCAGGTATCAAACCCGAAAGCTGGCTCACCTTGAAGTTGAGGGGAACATCTGACCTCCCCATCAGGCATTAGTTAAACAAACAGGCATCGAACCCGAAGGCCGGCACAACATGAAGTTGAGAAGAACATCTGACCTCGCCGTCAGGCATCTGTTAAACAAACAGGTATCGAACTCGAAGGCCGGCTCAACACGAAGTTGAGAGGAACATCTGACCTTGCCGTCAGGCATCTGTTAAACAAACAGGCATCGAACTCGAAGGTCGGCTCAACATGAAGTTGAGGGGAACATTTGACATCACTGTCAAGCATCTGTTAAACAAACAGGCATCAAATCCGAAGGCCGCCTCAACTCGAAGTTGACAAGAACATCTGACCTCAATGTCAGGCATCTGTTAAACAAACAGGCATCGAACCCGAAGGGCGGCTTAACCCGAAGTTGATAAGAACATTAGACCTCTTCGTCAGACATCTGTTAAAGAAACAGGATTCGAACCCAAAGGCCGCCTCACCCCAAAATTCAGAAGAACATTTGACCTCGCCGTCAGGCATCTATTAACCAAACAGGCATCGAACCCGAAGGCCGGCTCAAACCTTAATTGAGAAGAACATTTGACCTCGCCGTTAAACATCTGTTAAATAAACAGGCATCGAACCTGAAGGCCGGCTCAACTTAAAGTTGAGAGGAACATCTGACCTCCCCATCAGGCATTAGTTAAACAAACAGGCATCGAACTTGAAGGCCGGCACAACACGAAGTTGAGAAGAACATCTGACCTCGCTGTCAGGCATATGTTAAACAAACAGGCATCGAATTTGATGGCCGACTCAACATGAAGTTTAGAAGAACATCTGACCTCGCTGTCAGGCTTTAGTTAAACAATCAGGAATCGAACCCGAAGACCGGCTCAACCCGAAGTTGAGAAGAACATTTGAACTAGCCGTCATGCATCTGTTAAACAAACAGGCATCGAACCCAAAGGCCGGCTCAACCCGAAGTTGAGAAGAACATCTGACCTCGCTGTCAAGCATCTGTTAAATTAAAAGGTGTGGAACCCGAAGGCCGGCTCAACCCGAAGTTGAGAAGAATATCTGACCTCGCAGTCAGGCATCTGTTAAATAAACAGGCATCAAACCCGAAGGCCGTCTCAACCCTTAGTTGAGAAGAACATCTGACCTCGCCGTCAAACATCTTTTAAATAATCAGGTATCAAACCCGAAAGCTGGCTCACCTTGAAGTTGAAGGGAACATCTGACCTCCCCATCAGGCATTAGTTAAACAAACAGGCATCGAACCCGAAGGCCGGCACAACATGAAGTTGAGAAGAACATCTGACCTCGCCGTCAGGCATCTGTTAAACAAACAGGTATCGAACTCGAAGGCCGGCTCAACACGAAGTTGAGAGGAACATCTGACCTTGCCGTCAGGCATCTGTTAAACAAACAGGCATCGAACTCGAAGGTCGGATCAACATGAAGTTGAGGGGAACATTTGACATCACTGTCAAGCATCTGTTAAACAAACAGGCATCAAATCCGAAGGCCGCCTCAACTCGAAGTTGACAAGAACATCTGACCTCAATGTCAGGCATCTGTTAAACAAACAGGCATCGAACCCGAAGGGCGGCTTAACCCGAAGTTGATAAGAACATTAGACCTCTTCGTCAGACATCTGTTAAAGAAACAGGATTCGAACCCGAAGGCCGCCTCACCCCAAAATTCAGAAGAACATTTGACCTCGCCGTCAGGCATCTATTAACCAAACAGGCATCGAACCCGAAGGCCGGCTCAAACCTTAATTGAGAAGAACATTTGACCTCGCCGTTAAACATCTGTTAAATAAACAGGCATCGAACCTGAAGGCCGGCTCAACTTAAAGTTGAGAGGAACATCTGACCTCCCCATCAGGAATTAGTTAAACAAACAGGCATCGAACCTGAAGGCCGACACAACACGAAGTTGAGAAGAACATCTGACCTCGCTGTCAGGCATATGTTAAACAAAAAGGCATCGAATTTGATGGCCGACTCAACATGAAGTTTAGAAGAACATCTGACCTCGCTGTCAGGCTTTAGTTAAACAATCAGGAATCGAACCCGAAGACCGACTCAACCCAAAGTTGAGAAGAACATCTGAACTAGCCGCCAGGCATC
Source organism: Lathyrus sativus (assembly GCA_963859935.3). Taxonomy (NCBI): domain Eukaryota; kingdom Viridiplantae; phylum Streptophyta; class Magnoliopsida; order Fabales; family Fabaceae; genus Lathyrus; species Lathyrus sativus. Next base: position 450,201,267 of record OZ012735.1, read on the forward strand.
TGTTAAACAAACAGGCATCGAACCCAAAGTCCGGCTCAACCCGAAGTTGAGAAGAACATCTGACCTCGCTGTCAAGCATCTGTTAAATAAAAAGGTGTGGAACGCGAAGGCCGGCTCAACCCGAAGTTGAGAAGAATATCTGACCTCGCAGTCAGGCATCTGTTAAATAAACAGGCATCAAACCCGAAGGCCGTCTCAACCCTTAGTTGAGAAGAACATCTGACCTCGCCGTCAAACATCTTTTAAATAATCAGGTATCAAACCCGAAAGCTGGCTCACCTTGAAGTTGAGGGGAACATCTGACCTCCCCATCAGGCATTAGTTAAACAAACAGGCATCGAACCCGAAGGCCGGCACAACATGAAGTTGAGAAGAACATCTGACCTCGCCGTCAGGCATCTGTTAAACAAACAGGTATCGAACTCGAAGGCCGGCTCAACACGAAGTTGAGAGGAACATCTGACCTTGCCGTCAGGCATCTGTTAAACAAACAGGCATCGAACTCGAAGGTCGGCTCAACATGAAGTTGAGGGGAACATTTGACATCACTGTCAAGCATCTGTTAAACAAACAGGCATCAAATCCGAAGGCCGCCTCAACTCGAAGTTGACAAGAACATCTGACCTCAATGTCAGGCATCTGTTAAACAAACAGGCATCGAACCCGAAGGGCGGCTCAACCCGAAGTTGATAAGAACATTAGACCTCTTCGTCAGGCATCTGTTAAAGAAACAGGATTCGAACCCGAAGGCCGCCTCACCCCAAAATTCAGAAGAACATTTGACCTCGCTGTCAGGCATCTATTAACCAAACAGGCATCGAACCCGAAGGCCGGCTCAAACCTTAATTGAGAAGAACATCTGACCTCGTCGTCAAACATCTGTTAAATAAACAGGCATCGTACCCGAAGGCCGGCTCAACTTGAGGTTGAGAGGAACATCTGACCTCCCCATCAGGCATTAGTTAAACAAACAGGCATCGAACCTGAAGGCCGGCACAACACGAAGTTGAGAAGAACATCTGACCTCGCTGTCAGGCATATGTTAAACAAACAGGCATCGAATTTGATGGCCGACTCAACCTGAAGTTTAGAAGAACATCTGACCTCGCTGTCAGGCTTTAGTTAAAAAATCAGGAATCGAACCCGAAGACCGGCTCAAGTTGAGAAGAACATCTTACCTAGCCGTCAGGCATCTGTTAAACAAACAGGCATCGAACCCAAAGGCCGGCTCAACCCGAAGTTGAGAAGAACATCTGACCTTGCTGTCAAGCATCTGTTAAACAAAAAGGTGTGGAACCCGAAGGCCGGCTCAACCCGAAGTTGAGAAGAATATCTGACCTCGCCGTCAGGAATCTGTTAAATAAACAGGCATCAAACCCGAAGGCCGTCTCAACCCTTAGTTGAGAAGAACATCTGACCTCGCCGTCAAACATCTGTTAAATAATCAGGTATCAAACCCGAAAGCTGGCTCACCTTGAAGTTGAGGGGAACATCTGACCTCCCCATCAGGCATTAGTTAAACAAACAGGCATCGAACCCGAAGGCCGGCACAACACGAAGTTGAGAAGAACATCTGACCTCGCCGCCAGGCATCTGTTAAACAAACAGGTATCGAACCCGAAGGCCGGCTCAACACGAAGTTGAGAGGAACATCTGACCTTGCTGTCAGGCATCTGTTAAACAAACAGGCATCGAACTCGAAGGTCGGCTCAACATGAATTTGAGGGGAACATTTGACATCACTGTCAAGCATCTGTTAAACAAACAGGCATCAAATCCGAAGGCCGCCTCAAATCGAAGTTGAGAAGAACATCTGACCTCAATGTCAGGCATCTGTTAAACAAACAGGCATCGAACCCGAAGGGCGGCTCAACCCGAAGTTGATAAGAACATTAGACCTCTTCGTCAGGCATCTGTTAAAGAAACAGGATTCGAACCCGAAGGCCGCCTCACCCCAAAATCCAGAAGAACATTTGACCTCGCCGTCAGGCATCTATTAACCAAACAGGCATCGAACCCGAAGGCCGGCTCAAACCTTAATTGAGAAGAACATTTGACCTCGCCGTCAAACATCTGTTAAATAAACAGGCATCGAACCCGAAGGCTGGCTCAACTTGAAGTTGAGAGGAACATCTGACCTCCCCATCAGGCATTAGTTAAACAAACAGGCATCGAACTTGAAGGCCGGCACAACACGAAGTTGAGAAGAACATCTGACCTCGATGTCAGGCATATGTTAAACAAACAGGCATCGAATTTGATGGCCGACTCAACCTGAAGTTTAGAAGAACATCTGACCTCGCTGTCAGGCTTTAGTTAAACAATCAGGAATCGAACCCGAAGACCGGCTCAACCCGAAGTTGAGAAGAACATCTGAACTAGCCGTCAGGCATCTGTTAAACAAACAGGTATCGAACCCAAAGGCCGGCTCAACCCGAAGTTGAGAAGAACATCTGACCTCGCTGTCAAGCATCTTTTAAATAAAAAGGTGTGGAACCCAAAGGCCGGCTCAACCCAAAGTTGAGAAGAATATCTGACCTCGCATTCAGGCATCTGTTAAATAAACAGGCATCAAACCCGAAGGCCGTCTCAACCCTTAGTTGAGAAGAACATCTGACCTCGTTGTCAAACTTCTGTTAAACAATCAGGTATCGAACCCGAAGGCCGGCTCACCTTGAAGTTGAGAGGAACAACTGACCTCCCCATCAGGCATTAGTTAAACAAACAGGCATCGAACCCGAAGGCCGGCACAACACGAAGTTGAGAAGAACATCTGACCTCGCCTTCAGGCATCTGTTAAACAAATAGGCATCGAACCTGAAGGCCAGCTCAACACGAAGTTGAGAGGAACATCTGATCTCGCCGTCAGGCATCTGTTAAACAAACAGGCATCGAACCCGAAGGTCGGCTCAACATGAAGTTGAGAGGAACATTTGACTTCACTGTCAAGCATCTGTTAAACAAATAGGCATCAAATCCGAAGGCCGGCTCAACCCGAAGTTGAGAAGAACATCTGACCTTAACATCAGGCATCTTTTAAACAAACAGGCATCGAACTCGAAGGGCGGCTCAACCCGAATTTGATAAGAACATTAGACCTCGCCGTCAGGCATCTATTAAAGAAACATGCATCGAACCTGAAGGCCGCCTCAACCCGAAGTTCATAAAAACATTTGACCTCGCCGTCAGGCATCTATTAAACAAACAGGCATCGAACCCGAAGGCCGTCTCAAACCTTAATTGAGAAGAACATCTTACCTCGCCATCAAACATTTGTTAAAGAAACAGGCATCGAATCCGAAGGCCGACTCAACTTGAAGTTGAGAGGAACATCTGACCTCCCCATCAGGCATAAGTTAAAAAAATAGGCATCGAACCTGAAGGCCGACACAACACGAAGTTGAGAAGAATATCTGACCTTGTTGTCAGGCATATGTTAAACAAACAGGCATCGAATTTGATGGCCGACTCAACCCGAATTTTAGAAGAACATCTGACCTTGTTGTCAGGCTTTAGTTAAACAAACAGGAATAGAACCCGAAGACCGGCTAAACCCAAAGTTGAGAAGAACATCTGACCTAGCCGCCAGGCATCTGTTAAACAAACAGACATCGAACCCAAAGGCCGACTCAACCCGAAGTTGAGAAGAACATCTGACGTCGCTGTCAAACATCTGTTAAACAAAAAGGTGTGGAACCCGAAGGCCGGATCAACCCGAAGTTGAGAAGAATATCTGACCTCGCGATCAGGCATCTGTTAAATAAACAGGCATCAAACCCGAAGGCCGTCTCAACCCTTAGTTGAGAAGAACATATTACATCATCGTCAAAAATCTGTTAAACAATCAGGTATCGAACCCGAAGGCCGGCTCACCTTGAAGTTGAGAGGAACATATGATCTTCCCATCAGGCATTAGTTACACAAACAGGCATTAAACCCGAAGGCCGGCACAACACGAAGTTGAGAAGAACATCTGACCTCGCCGTCATGCATCAGTTAAACAAACGGGCATCAAACCCGAAGGCCGGCACAACATGAAGTTGAGAGGAACATCTGACCTCGCTGTCAGGCACCTGTTAAACAAATAGGCATCGAACCCGAAGGTCGGCACAACATGAAGTTGAGAAGAACATCTGACCTCACCGTCAGGCATCTGTTAAACAAGCAGGCATCAAATCCGAAGGCCGGCTCAACCCGAAGTTGAAAAGAACATCTGACCTCCTTATCAGACATCTGGTAAACAAACAGGCATCGAACCCAAAGGGCGGCTCAACCCGAAGTTGATAATAACATTAGACGTCGCCGTCAGGCATCTGTTAAACAAAAAGGCATCGAACCCGTAGGTCGGCTCAACATGAAGTTGAGAAGAACATTTGACTTCACTGTCAAGCAACTGTTAAACAAACAAGCATCAAATACGAAGGCCAGCTCAACCCGAAGTTGAGAAGAACATCTGACCTCACCGTCAGGCATCTGTTAAACAAACAGGCATCGAACCCGAAGGGCGGCTCAACCCGAAGTTGATAAGAACATTAGACCTCATTGTCAGGCATCTCTTAAACAAACAGGCATCGAACCCGAAGGCCGGTTCAACACGAAGTTGAGAGGAACATCTGACCTCACCGTCAAACATCTCTTAAACAAACAGGCATTAGACCTGAAGGTCGGCTCAACATGAAGTTGAGATGAACATTTGACTTCACTGTCAAGCATCTGTTAAATAAACAGGCATCAAATCCGAAGGCCGGCTCAACCCGAAGTTGAGAAGAACATCTGACCTCTCTGTCAGGCATCTGTTAAACAAACAAGCATCGAACCCGAAGGGCAGCTCAAGTTGAAATTGATAAGAACATTAGACCTCTCTGCCAGGCATCTGTTAAACAAACAGGCATCGAACCCGAAGGGCGGCTCAACCCGAAGTTAAGAAGAACATCTGACATCTCCATTAGGCATCTGTTAAACACACAGGCATCGAACCCGTAGGTCGGCTCAACACGAAGTTGAGAGGAACATCTGACCTCGCCGTCATGCTTCTGTTAAACAAACAGGCATCGAACATGAAGTTGAGATGAACATTTGACTTCACTATCAAGCATCTGTTAAACAAACAGACATCAAATCCAAAGGCCGGCTCAACCTGAAGTTGAGAAGAACATCTGACCTCACCATCAGGCATCTGTTAAACAAACAGGCATCGAACCCGAAGGGAGGCTTAACTTGAAGTTGATAAGAACATTAGACCTCGCCGCCAGGCATCTGTTAAACAAACAGGCATCGAACCCAAAGGCCCGCCCAACACGAAGTTGAGAGGAACATCTGACCTCGTCGTAAGGCATCTGTTAAACAAATAAGCATCGAACCTGAATGTTGGCTCAACATGAAGTTGAGAGGAACATTTGACTTCACTGTCAAGCATCTGTTAAACAAACAGGCATCAAATCCGAAGGCCGGCTCAACCCGAAGTTGAGAAGAACATCTGACCTCACCGTTAGGCATCTGTTAAACAAATAGGCATCGAACCCGAAGGGCGGCTCAACCTGAAGTTGATAAGAACATTAGACCTTGCTTTCAGGAATTTGTTAAACTAACATGCATCGAACCCGAAGGTCGTCTCAATCCTTAATTGAGAAGAACATCTGACCTCGCCGTCAAACATCTGTTAAACAAACAGGCATCGAACCCGAAGGCCGGCCCAACATGAAGTTGAGAGGAACATCTGACCTCGCCGTAACGCATCTGTGAAACAAATAGGCATCAAACCTGAATGTCGGCTCAACATGAAGTTGAGAGGAACATTTGACTTCATTGTCAAGCATCTGCTAAACAAACAGGAATCAAATCCGAAGGCCGGCTCAACCCAAAGTTGAGAAGAACATCTGACCTCACCTTTAGGCATCTGTTAAACAAACAGGCATCGAACCCGAAGGGCGGCTCAACGCGAAGTTGATAAGAACATTAGACTTCTCTGCTAGGCATCTGTTAAACAAAAAGGCATCGAACCCGAAGGCCGGCTATACCCAAAGTTGAGAAGAACATATGACCTCGCTGTCAAACATATGTTAAACAAACAGGCATCGAACCCGAAGGCCGGCTCAACTTGAAGTTGAGAGGAACATCTGACCTCCCCATCAGGCATTAGTTAAACAAAAAGGCATCGAACACGAAGGCCGACATAACACGAAGTTGAGAAGAACATCTGACCTTGCCGTCAAACATCTGTTAAACAAACAGGCACTGGACCCGAAGGTCGGCTCAACCCGAAGTTGAGAAGAACATCTGACATAACCGCCAGGCATCTGTTAAACAAACAGGCATCAAAGCCAAAGGCCGGCTCAACCCGAAGTTGACAGGAACATCTGACCTCACCGTTAGGCATCTGTTAAACAAACATGCATCGAACCGGAAGGACGGCTCAACCCGAAGTTGATAAGAACATTAGACCTCTCTGCTAGGCATTTGTTAAACAAACAGGCATTGAAGCCAAAGGTCGGCTCAACCCGAAGTTGAGAAGAACATTTGACCACGCTGTCAGGCATCTGTTAAACAAACATGCATCGAATTTGATGGCCGACTCAACTTGAAGTTGAGAGGAACATCTGACCTCCCCATCAGGCATTAGTTAAACAAACAGGCATCGAACCCGAAGGTCGGCACAACACGAAGTTGAGAAGAACATCTGACCTTGCTGTCAGGCATATGTTAAACAAACAGGCATCGAATTTGATGGTCAACTCAACCTGAAGTTGAGAAGAACATCCGACCTTGCTGCCAGGCATTAGTTAAACAAACAGGAATCGCACCCGAAGCCCGGCTCAACCCGAAGTTGAGAAGAACATCTGATCTAGCCGCCAGACATCTATTAAACAATCAGGCATCGAACCCAAAGGCCGACTCAACCCGAAGTTGAGAAGAACACCTGACCTCGCCGTCAGGAATCTGTTAAAGAAAAAGTTATGGAACCCGAAGGCCGGCTCAACCCGAAGTTGAGAAGAACATCTGACCTCGCCGTCAGGAATTTGTTAAACAAACAGGCATCAAACCCGAAGGCCGTCTCAACCCTTAGCTGAGAAGAACATCTGACCTCACTGTCAAACTTCTATTAGACAAACAGGTATCGAACCCGAAGGCCGGCTCACCTCGAAGTTGAGAGGAACATCTGACCTCCCCATCAGGCATTAGTTAAACAAACAGGCATCGAACCCGAAGGCCGGCACAACACGAAGTTGAGAAGAACATCTGACCTCACCATCAGATATCTGTTAAACAAACAGGCATCGAACCCGAAGGCCGGCTCAACACGAAGTTGAGAAGAACATCTGACCTCACTGTCAGGCATCTGTTAAACAAACAGGCATTGAATCCGAAGCCCGACTCAACACGAAGTTGAGAGGAACATCTGACCTCGCCGTCAGGCATCTGTTAAACAAATAGGCATCGAACCCGAAGGTCGGTTCAACATGAAGTTGAGAGGAACATTTGACTTCACTGTCAAGCATCTGTTAAACAAACAGGCATCAAATCCAAAGGCCGGCTCAACCCGAAGTGGAGAAGAACATCTTACCTCACCGTGAGGCATCTATTAAACAAACAAGCATCGAACCCGAAGGGCGGCTTAACACGAAGTTGATAAGAACATTAGACCTCGCTGTCAGGCATCTCATAAACAAACAGGCATCGAACCCGAAGACCAGCTCAACACTAAGTTGAGAGGAACATCTGACATTGCCGTCAAGCATCCCTTAAACAAACAGGCATCGAACCTGAAGGTCGGATCAAAATGAAGTTGAGAGGAACATTTGACTTCGCTGTCAAGCATCTGTTAAACAAACAAGCATCGAACCCGAAGGCTGGCTCAACCCGAAGTTGGTAAGAACATCTGACCTCGCTGTCAGGCATCTGTTATACAAACAGACATCAAACCCGAAGGCCGTCTCAACCCTTAGTTGAGAAGAACATCTGACCTCGCCGTCAAACATCTATTAAACAAATAGGTATCGAACCTGAAAGCCGGCTCACCTCGATGTTGAGAGGAACATTCGACCTCCCCATCAGGCATCAGTTAAACAAACAGGCATCAAACCCGAAGGCCGGCACAACACGAAGTTGAGAAGAACATCTGACTTCGCCGTCAGGTATCTATTAAACAAACAGGCATCGAACCCGAAGGCCGGCTCAACACCAAGTTGAGAGGAACATCTGACCTCGCTGTCAGGCATCTGTTAAATAAACAAGCATCGAACCCGAAGGTCGGCTGAACATGAAGTTTATAGGAACATTTGACTTCACTATCAAGCATCTGTTAAACAAACAGGCATCAAATCCGAAGTCCGGCTCAACCCGAAGTTGAGAAGAACATCTGACCTCACCGTCACGCATCTGTTAAACAAACAGGCATCAAACCCGAAGGGCGGCTCAACCCGAAGTTGATAAGAACATTAGACCTGCCGGTGAGGCATATGTTAAACAAAAATGCATCGAACCCGAAGGTCGGTTCAACACGAAGTTGAGAGGAACATTTGACCTCGCCGTCAAGCATCTCTTAAACAAACAGGAATCGAACCTGAAGGTCGGATCAACACGAAGTTGAGAAGAACATTTGAATTCACTACCAAGCATCTGTTAAACAAACAAGCATCAAATCCGAAGGCCGGCTCAACCCGAAGTCGAGAAGAACATCTGACCTCACTGTCAGGCATCTCTTAAACAAACAGGCATCGAACCCGAAGGCCGGCTCAACATGAAGTTGAGAGGAACATCTGACCTCGCCGTCAAACATCTCTTAAACAAACAGGCATCGAACCTGAAGGTCGGCTCAACATGAAATTGAGAGGAATATTTGACTTCACTATCAAGCATCTGTTAAATAAACAGGCATCAAATCCGAAGGATGGCTCAACCCGAAGTTGAGAAGAACATCTGACATCACCGTCAGGCATCTGTGAAACAAACAAGCATCGAACCCGAAGGCCGGCTCAACCCGAAGTTGAGAAGAACATATGACCTCGCCGTCAGGCATCTGTAAAACAAACAGGCATCAAACCCGAAGGTCGTCTCAACCCTTAGTTGAGAAGAACATCTGACCTTGCCGTCAAACATCTATTAAACAAATAGGTATCGAACCCGAAGGCCGACTCACCTCGAAGTTGAAAGGAACATCTGACCTCCCCATCAGGCATTAGTTAAACAAACATGCATCGAACCCGAAGGCCGGCTCAACACGAAGTTGAAAGGAACATCTGACCTCGTCGTCAGGAATCTGTTAAACAAATAGGGATCGAACCCGAAGGGCGGCTCAACCCGAAGTTGATAAGAACATATGACCTCACCGTCAGGCATCTGTTAAACAAACAAGCATCGAACCCGAAGGGCGGCTCAACTTGAAGTTGATAAGAACATTAGCCCTCTCTGCCATGCATCTGTTAAACAAACAGGCATCGATCCTGAAGGCCGGCTCAACCCGAAGTTGAGAAGAACACCTGACCTCGCCGTCAGGCATATGTTAAACAAACAGGCATCGAACCCGAAGGCCGCCTCAACACGAAGTTGACAGGAACATCTGACCTCGCTGTCAGACATCTGTTAAACAAACAGGCATCGAACCCGAAGGTCGGATCAACATGAAGTTGAGAGGAACATTTGACTTCACTGTCAAGCATCTGTTAAACAAGCAGGCATCAAATACGAAGGACGGCTCAACCCGAACTTGAGAAGAACATCGGACCTCACCGTCAGGCATCTTTTAAACAAACAGGCATCGAACCAGAAGGGCGGCTCAACCCATAGTTGATAAGAACATTAGACCTCGTTGTCAAGCATCTCTTAAACAAACAGGCATCGAACCCGAAGGTCGGCTCAACACGAAGTTGAGAGAAACATCTGACCTCGCTGTCAAGCATCTCTAAAACAAACAGGCATCGAACCTGAAGGTCGGCTCAACATGAAGTTGAGAGGAACATTTGACTTCACTGTCAAGCATTTGTTAACAAAACAGGCATCAAATCCGAAGGCAGGCTCAACCCGAAGTTGAGAAGAACATCTGACCTCACCGTCAAGCATCTGTTAAACAAACAAGCATCGAACCCGAAGGGCGGCTCAACTTGAAGTTGATAAGAACATTAGACCTCTCTGCCAGGCATCTGTTAAACAAACAGGCATCGATCCCGAAGGCCGGCCCAACCAGAAGTTGAGAAGAACATCTGACCTCGCCGTTAGGCATCTGTTAAACAAACAGGCATCGAACCCGAAGGCCGGCTCAACACGAAGTTGAGAGGAACATCTGACCTCGCTGTTAGGCATCTGTTAAACAAACAGGCATCGAACCCGAAGGTCGGTCAACATGAAGTTGAGAGGAACGTTTGAGTTTACTGTCAAGCATCTGTTAAACAAACAGCCATCAAATCTGAAGGCCGGCTTAATCCGAAGTTGAGAAGAACATCTGACCTCATTGTTAGGCATCTAATAAACAAACAGGCATCGAACCTTAGACCTCGCTGTCAGGAATCTCTTAAACAAACAGGCATCGAACCCGAAGGCCAGCTTAACACGAAGTTGAGAGGAACATCTGACCTCGCCGTCAAGCATCTCTTAACAAACAGGCATCGAACCTGAAGGTCGGCTCAACATTAAATTGAGAGGAACATTTGACTTCACTATCAAGCATCTGTTAAACAAACAGGCATCAAATCCGAAGGCCGGCTCAACCCAAAGTTGAGAAGAACATCTGACCTCACCGTCAGGCATCTGTTAAACAAACAAGCATCGAACCCGAAGGCCGGCTCAACCCGAAGTTGAGAGAAACATCTGACCTCGCCGTCAAGCATCTCTTAAACAAACAGGCATCGCACCTGAAGTTCGGCTTAACATGAAATTGAGAGGAACATTTGAATTCACTATCAAGCATCTATTAAACAAACAGGCATCAAATCCAAAGGCCGGCTCAACCAGAAGTTGAGAAGAACATCTGACCTCACCGTCAGGCATATGTTCAACAAACAAGCATCGAACCCGAAGGCCGGCTCAACCCGAAGTTGAGAAGAACATCTGACCTCGCCGTCAGGCATCTGTTAAACAAACATGCATCAAACCCGAAGGTCGTCTCAACCATTAGTTGAGAAGAACATCTGACCTCGCCGTCAAACATCTATTAAACAAATAGGTATCGAAACCGAAGGCCGGCTCACATCGAAGTTGAGAGGAACATCTGACCTCCCCATCAGGCATTAGTTAAACAAACAGGCATCGAACCCGAAGGCCGGCTCAACCCGAAGTAGAGAAGAACATCTGACCTCGCCGTCAGGCATCTGTTAAACAAACAGGCATGGAACCCAAAGGGCGGCTCAACCCGAACTTGAGAAGAACATCTGACCTTGCCGTCAGGCATCTGTTAAACAAACAGGCATCGAACCCGAAGGTCGGCTCAACACGAAGTTGAGAGGAACATCTGACCTCGCTGTCAGGCATCTGTTAAACAAACAGGCATCGAACCCGAAGGTTGGCTCAACATGAAGTTGAGAGGAACATTTGACTTCATTGTCAAGCATCTGTTAAACAAACAGCCATCAAATCCAAAGGCCGGCTCAATTCGAAGTTGAGAAGAACATCAGACCTCACCGTCAGGCATGTGTTAAACAAACAGGCATTGAACCCAAAGGGCGGCTCAATCCTAAGTTGATAAGAACATTAGACCTCGCTGTCAGGCATCTCTTAAACAAACAGGCATCGAACCCGAAGGTCGGCTCAACACGAAGTTGAGAGGAATATCTGACCTCGCCATCAAGCATCTCTTAAACAAACAGGCATCGAACCCGAAGGTCGGCTCAACACGAAGTTGAGAGGAACATCTAACCTCGCCATCAAGCATCTCTTAAACAAACAGGCATCAAATCCGAAGGCAGGCTCAAGCCGAAGTTGAGAAGAACATCTGACCTCACCGTCAGGCATCTGTTAAACAAACAAGCATTGAACCCAAAGTGCGGCTCAACTTGAAGTTGATAAGAACATTAGACCTCTCTGCCAGGCATCTGTTAAACAAACAGGCATCGATCCCGAAGGCCGGCTCAACCCAAAGTTGAGGAGAACATCTGACCTCACCGTCAGGCACCTGTTAAACAAACAGGCATCGAACCCGAAGGCCGGCTCAACACGAAGTTGATAGGAACATCTGACCTCGCCGTCAAGCATCTCTTAAACAAAAAGGCATCGAACCTGAAGGTCGGCTCAACATGAAATTGAGAGGAATATTTGACTTCACTATCAAGCATCTGTTAAATAAACAGGCATCAAATCCGAAGGATGGCTCAACCCGAAGTTGAGAAGAACATCTGACATCACCGTCAGGCATCTGTGAAACAAACAAGCATCGAACCCGAAGGCCGGCTCAACCCGAAGTTGAGAAGAACATATGACCTCGCCGTCAGGCATCTGTAAAACAAACAGGCATCAAACCCGAAGGTCGTCTCAACCCTTAGTTGAGAAGAACATCTGACCTTGCCGTCAAACATCTATTAAACAAATAGGTATCGAACCCGAAGGCCGACTCACCTCGAAGTTGAAAGGAACATCTGACCTCCCCATCAGGCATTAGTTAAACAAACATGCATCGAACCCGAAGGCCGGCTCAACACGAAGTTGAAAGGAACATCTGACCTCGTCGTCAGGAATCTGTTAAACAAATAGGGATCGAACCCGAAGGGCGGCTCAACCCGAAGTTGATAAGAACATATGACCTCACCGTCAGGCATCTGTTAAACAAACAAGCATCGAACCCAAAGGGCGGCTCAACTTGAAGTTGATAAGAACATTAGCCCTCTCTGCCATGCATCTGTTAAACAAACAGGCATCGATCCTGAAGGCCGGCTCAACCCGAAGTTGAGAAGAACACCTGACCTCGCCGTCAGGCATATGTTAAACAAACAGGCATCGAACCCGAAGGCCGCCTCAACACGAAGTTGACAGGAACATCTGACCTCGCTGTCAGACATCTGTTAAACAAACAGGCATCGAACCCGAAGGTCGTATCAACATGAAGTTGAGAGGAACATTTGACTTCACTGTCAAGCATCTGTTAAACAAGCAGGCATCAAATACGAAGGACGGCTCAACCCGAACTTGAGAAGAACAT